>JAXQGP010000056.1:0-58609 GCA_037040125.1 Kazachstania sp. M6911
GGAGTATGCCCGCTCGAGACAAAGAATGTGTCACTATCTAAAGAAAATAAGATAAAAGACAGATAAGTAATACATGAATAAATAGAACGTCTTAATTAACATTAGTTAAGATACAAAATACAGATACTTTTATACTTTAACTTATATTTACTAATAGTTACTAAATAATTCATTCACCGTAAGTTTGACTAACAATCCATACCACAAGATTGTCTCAAACAAGAATACTTTATTTATTAATAATAGTAAAGATAATTATTGCGCAAACAAAGAATACAATATAAAGATCTTAAAACCGAAACCAGAAGTCAGAAGTCGATAGTTCATATTGCAATTCATAATTATTATATATTTCATATAATAAAAAGAACAAGTAACAAAATATAAATTTTACTTTATTAAAAACTCCGTAATTACTAAATAACCCTAATTCAATGTCTAACGCTAAAAGCAAAATATCCACTGCAACTTCTATGCTTTCAGCTCAGTTTAATACAGAGATAACTTGGTTCAGATAAGAATCTATTTTCTAAAAAAATTTAGCCTTATATCTACTTATTTTGTCGGAATTTGCTACATAAAAATTTACATGAGAAATATAAAATATGATAAGAATAAAAAACTAAATATTAATAAATTTGATAATGTTCAATTGTGGTAACTTAATTGAATTCTTACATTTCATTTCTTAGAAATTATTGTACAAAAATATAAAGGGAATGATTTTTCATGGAATGAAATAATTATTTTCCCAAATTAATTTGTATACTAAAAGAGATGAGACGAATATACGTTAATCTAGTTAACTATGACTTAAAATTTATTTTTAGATATATTTGCTTAGAATATTGAATACTAGCTTGATCTTATTAAAAACAAGAGAAAGCAAGGTACAAATGTTGTGCGTATTATTGCTTCTTTTTCTTTTTATCGATCCGTAAACGGAGATTCTATCACCATGAAAACGGCGCGCCAAATGGAAAACACTGTATTTGTGCGACAAATCACTGGACCTCGTAGTGATCGATGATCGACAAAATTACGTATGATTTACATGAAATTAGGTACCCGACAGGTTCACATGTTCGAACGTCGTCCGAACGTCTTTTTAATTTCTTTTTTTCACCTTTTTGGCCCCCCCCCCCCAAATTTCAATAGTTAGTACTCCAATAATGTTCTGTGTTAGGGTAGTTCGGGAAAAATATGAAATTATATGAGATGTGCAAAAATATTTTGTGTTCGTAGAAAAAGAGAGATATGGGTCAGTCCTAGGCTATGGAATTGAAGAGCTGTCCGAGATTTGCGAGGCCGTTTTTTCTAGCTAGTTTTTCAGGCTTCTTTTTTTTTTCCACCCTACGCCAAGTGCGCTTAGAATATTCTAATTATTCCCAGAAAATGGGAGTATTTTCGGTATGACTTACTTTACCCTCTATTTCTAACCCGGACCTTCAGGATGTAGAAACAAAGAAAATAACAACAAAACATAAGAGCAGATAAATAAACAAAATAAATTATATATCAAATTATTAAAATTGCCTTAATAACATACCAAAAAATGAATGTGGTTTTGAGCATGAACTAGAATTGAAAATTCTAAAGGAGCTAAGGCTATTCAGTTGTCTGGCAAAGAGACATGGATACAGATGCTATAATAATTTTAAAGTGAATTTATCGGCTAATCAACTTCCTTATGAGGAAAACTTTAGTGAACATGTATTCGTCGACGCCGCCTTTTGGAAGATGTTTTCATATAAGCTTCCTTTACTATCTTTAGCGAATCGAATTGTATTAAATATCCCGGCAACATCGATTTGTGTGGAAAGGTTCTTCAGCATAGCATCGAATATTCACAGTAAGAAAAATATTAAGCTTGGATCCAAATTGTGTGAACAATTATATGTTCTTAAGGCTGCATCCAATCATTTGTCGCTGGAAAAAATTGATATTACACAGTGTCCCATGAGCGCTGCATTGCAACTTTCTAAGGTCTCGAAATGAGCTGCTAACTCTTCCTAACGATGTGTTTAAACTTGCTGTTATTGAACTGGAATAGACTTGAGCGAATATCTCTAAATATTTTTATATATTAATATATGTATACCAGAACTGTTAGCTCCCTAGCTAATATGATCTTTGAATATAATTGAGTTCCAGCTGAATGGTCTTATAATGAACATAAATATACCTGTGCGGCGTAACAAGAAGATAAAATGTACAATTTTACATTTGGAATATAAATACGGATGTTCATGTATTTCCAATAAAATGCTTGAAAATATTTTAGACCTTTTTTTCTCCTGAACAACCCCCGTTCCATTTTAGATACTGTGATTATTTTTTTTTTCTGAGCAAACATTGCAATGCCAATCCTTGAAAATTAATAGGGTGTGCGAAAGAAAGAAAATAGAAAAAATAGAAAAAATGAAAAAAAAATAGCTCGAAAAACGGCCTCGCAAATCTCGGCAGCTCTTCAATTCCATAGCCTAGGTCAGTCCATCATTTTAAAGAGATATATCAAGTAACATTAAGTTTATACGTAACGTACAAACTACTCGTTATGTTTAAATTCCCATAGAAGAAAAAATAATTTGTAGCATATAATATATATTTGTATTAACTGATCAAAGGGAGACAGTTTATACGTAATATATTTATTTGAAACGGAACTTCTCTAAATTTGTAGCAACAAAAATAGCGTTGATATTTTTCTGAAATTAGTAACAGAATTACTTCCCTAGATTACTACAAAGATTACTTCATTACTTATATAATACCTATGAATTTCCTAAACTTATCTATATTTATGTAGAGCTATAAAGATTTAATTAATATAAGACCTATTGATAAAGAGATTCCTTTCTGTTAAAATATAACAATAATGCGTCCATATGCACGGTTAGAAATATAGCATCCCAGGACTTCAATAAGTGTATAGATATAAAAAGGGTTCAAAATGTTCATCCCAAGAAAATAATTTTGACTGATAGAAAATTTTGTTTAGTTAATCTTGAAAAGTCGAGGGCTGCATATTTATCTGAAAAACGGATCATCATACCCGAGGAAGTGCCAAAAAATGGCAAACGTTCGGATGCGTTTGGATGACGTTCAAACATGTGAACCTGTCGAGTACTATCCGGATGATCACAAATATTTGTCTATCGACAATTTATTTTTACCTGCAGAACCGGGCCTGAGTCACTTTCTTGGATGGGACCAAATAAATGGCCATAAGTACAGACACATATATATATAAATATTAGGGATAACCTAACAGATTGTTTTGAACAAGATTGTAGGTAAATACATAGACCAGTTTCTTTAAATTACCCATCGACGATCTTTTCAATGAGGCTTGTTATTTATGCAGTGTTCTTCTTTGCAACATTTAAGTTTGTATTAGGGGAATCGTATCCATATCATAATGTTACATTGTTTGTGAACGAGTTTTTTATTGGAAGACCTGGTAGCAATTACATCGCAGTTAGACCAGGGGGCGTCATAACCAATAGTAGATACTTTGAAGCCATGGAATATTGGAAATCACTCATCGCCAAAAGTTCCGTCTCTTCCACCTTAGTTGATGCATGCTACAATAGAGTCTGCCAAACGGTAGTCTTACAAGAGATACGAGATCAGTTCTTGAATATTGAAGTGAGGACAAAGGTATTTTCAAGAAATGTTACCGGGTACACTCTTAGTCAGTTATTAAATCCTAGTATATTAAATACAAGGTATCAGCCGACTACAATAATAGGAAAATATAGGAATACAATTAAACGATTGGTTTCGAAATTATTCCGATTGATTTCTTTTTCATGGGAGGAATCATTGAGAATTGACAACATTCTGCTAGGACAGTATCCAGGATGGACCATATTTGTTACACGGAAGAAGCATCATAACAGTGGTGGAGATACGTTGTCAATAGAACAAATTTCGTGCATTACAAGATTAGCAATTCAGTCACCCCAAAACTCGTACAAAGTTGCATTCTGTATTCATGTCGTGGACACACAGGACTCACAATTGGACATTCGTCTGTTTAAAGATGACTGTGCCAATTTTGCAGACCCCTGGGGATTGCCTTGTTCAGAAGTAGATAATCCTAGTGAGTTTGAACTAGACTGTGTTTATTAGATGAAGTACCCTTTTCATTATATGTGTATTTTAACGACAAAAATATTGTTCAAATGCAACTTTTTCCACGGGTCTCTTTTTATTTTGCTACTTATGCTTATTACAAGAATATTTTCAATTGTCTTCTATCTAATCTCTACTGTATTTTTTAATTTTCTTTCCCCCTACAAGTATTCTTGTCAAGTACCGTAGAAAAGCATAACTGGTTTATGTCTATTCTTCTAGACATATACATTAAATTTTCATTTTAAAAGTGAATAGCAACATTAATTTAAATTTTGGAGATATTACAATATCTTCTACTTGTCTAAAATGTGGCAACAACTTCGAAACATCTAGCATTCTATCTTAGAAAATTTCTACCCTCTTTTCAACAGCCGCTTTCTTTGCCATTAAGTGTTCTATTCGTTCTCTAATAGAAACTAATCTAATGAACTCAATTTGATGGGCCTTGCCTTATAGCACCGCTTATTTATGGTAACATAGTTACATGGTATCATCTGTTACCTCTCTTCCCCATTTAAATATTATATCTTCTACAACTTATATAATAACATTCACATATCACGTCTCTCTTTATAAATTCACTACCTAATCGTTCTTTCACTATGTTGTCTTAATAACGTTGCCTATGGTTAGTCAATCCATTGTTCTTTATTAGTATAACACCGAATAAAGACACTACGTACAACGCGGGGCGGGTGCGGGAGGGCTAACCCCCACTACGAACACACCCTATAATTCTATTATGCTTATGCATCAAGGAGGATCTGACACACCAACATGAGATACATGACATGATCACACTACAATCTGTTACAATATTTGATCTGATATCTTTTAAACTATTAATAAAAAAATAGAGCAGATAGGATCCCCTAATGGTATAGTCCCTCCAACACAGCTATATATCAGATCAAGTAAGAATGAATACTTCGCTCGACTTATCGTCAAATTTCAATATCGAACTTCTTGATAAAGTCGTCAATGACTTTTATGGAGGATCAGGAAAATTACAACGTGATGCTCAAGTTGCGTTGACCAGGTTTCAAAATGATCCAAACTCCTGGATGAAAGCTGATCAAATTTTACAATTTTCCAAAAATAATAATACTCGATTCATTGCATTGTCAATACTGGATAAACTAATTAAGACTAGGTGGAAATCTTTACCAGTGGAACAGAGAGTAGGGATTAGAAATTTTATAGTAGGGATGATTATTTCTTTGGTACAAGAAGATGCTAAGACAGGAATGAGGATAGATAATCAACTGATACGTAAATGCGATATTACGTTAGTAGAAATTTTGAAACAGGATTGGCCTGATAATTGGCCAGACTTCATTCCTGAGTTGATTAATAGCTCAATGACAGATCCAAGTATATGCAGTAATAATCTAATTATTTTGAAGTTATTGTACGAGGAAATTTTTGACTTTTCATCAGATCAAATGACACAGGCAAAAGTTATAAAAATGAAAAAATCGATGTCTCAAGTATGTCTTCAAATATATTTACACATAATTGACATTTTGAAACTGAACGATATTACAGGAACCCTTGAAATTGCTGCACTAGAATGCTTGTTAGGTTATTCCGAATGGATTCCACCCGATTACGTATTTCAAACAAACGTTCTGCAATTGCTAAGTTCAATATATATTAAGAAACCAGAGACAAGAAATATCACTTTAAAATGTCTAACTACAATAACAGCAGTTGCTGTGCCGAGCAATCCACAAAATATTGCCCAAATGGTTGAATCATTTGTCTACGTGTTGAAAAATCTAACTATTGATTTCCCATCTGCTGCGTCTGGACTTAAGTTAACATACGCAAGTTCAAATTTTACTAAACAACAATTCTTTCAAGATCTTGCAACATACCTAACCAGATTTCTCAAGATTTATAGAGAGAAATTAGAGGTTGATAATGTGGAATTAAGGTCGGTACTTTTAACTGCACATGAATATTTAGTACAATTATCGAGGATCGATGAAACTGAAATTTTCAAGACCTGTATTGATTATTGGCATGAATTAACATCTGCATTATTTGTGGAGATTCAACAATACCCTATAGCTGACATACTACCATCTTTTGAATTATCATTCGAGATGAGAGGTTCTGGCGCAATGAATCCTCAGATCTTGAAACAAATCCCCTTAAAGAAACATATTTATGAACATGTATGTTCGGAGTTACGCCAAATTATTATTACTGAAAAGATGGTACGACCTGAAGAAATTATTGTAGTAAAAGATGTAGACAGTGGAGAAGTCATAAGACAAGTTGTACATGATAGTGAAATGTCAGACTTATATTATTCGGAGAAGGAAACATTAGTATATCTAACATATTTAGATTTCGATGACACAGAGAGAATAATCTTAGAAGAATTAGATAGACAATTAAATTTACTATTAAGTTATACCAAGGGAGAAGAAGAGAATCAGAATGGTTGGGCTTGGGATAATTTAAATTGTCTCTGTTGGTCAATTGGTTCTATACCGTCGACAATTAGTGAAGAAAGCGAAAATGTATTCATTAAAAATATCTTGGACAAACTTACGAAGATTCAAGATGATCATATATCAAATCCAAATGATCGTGCTTTGTTTGATTCGAATGTAATGTACATCGTTGGACAATATCCACGTTTCCTAAAGAATCATTGGCAATTTCTACTTCAAATCATGAATAAATTGTTTCAATGTATGCATGATAATAATGAAGGTATCAAAGATATGGCATGCGATACATTTGAACGTGTCGTTGCTAGATGTAAATATCAATTTGTGATTAATAAACCGGAAGATACGGAATCCAATATTCCAATGATTAACAAAATTGTTGACAATTTAAGAGATATTACCAGTGATTTAAGTACCTCACAATTATCGTCTTTCTACAAGTCGTGTGCAGCTGTAATCAGAGAGCAGAGAGATTTTAATTTAAGGAATGCATTATTAATAGACTTAATGAAATTACCAAATGCAGGATGGAAATCGATCTTAAATATACAATTACAAGTTGACACAGATGATAAATTTAAGACTTTGATAAAGTTATTAGATATAAATATTAGTGTATGCGAATCCATTGGACGGTATTATGCTGTTCAATTAGAACAAATTCACCTAGATTTAGTTGGCTTATATGGTGTTGCGTCGGAATGTATCGCTGAAGAATCGAAGATTGTTGGAGCTCAGACTAATGATACAATTAGAATAAGATTATGTAGATCAATCAAGAGGAAAATATTGAATTTGTATAAATTGTTCATTTCCGATTTAAATTTTACAGATTTCGATAAGTGGTTTGAACCACTACTTAAACAGTTTCTAGTGGTAAGTTTGAACGATTACAAAGTGGAACCACCGACTTTGAAGGAAGCAGAATTATTGATATATTCAAATGCTATGGTAATGAAATGTGGTCAAAGGTCACCTGAAAATGTAACATTAATCCTCGAAAATGTATTCTTCCCTACTTTAGACATGATTAAGAATGATATGGATAATTACCCAGATCATAGATTATATTTCTATCAATTGTTGAGAATGATTAATTATAAGAATTTTGAAGTTATTATAGGGATACCACAAGATAATTTTTTTGCTACGTTCTTCAACACGATATGTTGGGCATTCAAACATCATAATAGAGAGATTGAGGAGACAGGGTTGCAAATAGCAATTGATATGTTAACAAATATCGACAATTTAAAGGATAATAATACTGATTTCCAAATCAAATTCTATCAAACATATTATTTATTACTTGTTAATGAAATATTTTTCGCATTAACAGACAGTGATCATGAACCAGCATTTGCTAAGCAAGCGTTATTGTTACGTAGCTTAATGAAATTGGTATATGATGATAGGATCCCTACGACATTAATCAATACGGGGTCCAATGTTCCAGATAATTATTCCAATACAGTAACATTAAATGAATATATTATAAAAGTATTAAGTGGGGCATTCCCAAATTTAACAGTTAGTCAAGTTGAGGGGTTCATAAATGCATTAATGAAAAATTATAACAATGCTTCATCATTTACTAATACCGTCAAAGATTTCTTGATCCAATCAAAGGAGATCGGTGCTGATCCAACGGACTACCTGTACGATGAAGAAGCATAATAGACACTGAGGATCTTACAAAGAATGATATCGTTATTATATACTTTTTATTTTATTTACAGACATAATATTATCAACTCATTTACAACGGACTATTTAATTTTCTTATTTTTAATCTTAATAGTCTCATCACCAACATATATCCCTTTACCCTTATAAGGTTCCGGAGGATGGAAATCTCTTAATTTTGCGGCAAATAAGAAAACTTGTTGCTTATCACATCCTTCAATAATCAAAGTTGTAGGTGTAGGTGACTTCACACTTATACCCTGAGGTACATCTAACCCCTGGGGAATCGATGCACCAACTTTCACACCAACGTATTTGCCATCTTTACCAATAGTGGCTCTGTAACCGGTCCCAACAAATCTCAATATGGCCAAATGTCCCTCATTGACACCAATTACGTGATTATTCATATGCGATCTAAGTGTCCCCCACATTGCCTTCTGTATGGAATTCGAATCATCATCTACACTTACATGAATCTTATGTGTCTCACCATTGGATTCGACATGAGCAAAATCCGGGATGTCCATAGATACTTCACCTCTAGGGCCCTTTACAGTGACATGTTGTGATAATTTAAGAAATTTCCTACCCTTTTGAATTAATTTTGGTGGATTTAATGAAGTTAATGATATGTGAGTCTCTGGATTTGAATATATGACTGACGCACCAACATGTGATCGAATCACACTCGAAACCGAGAATAATCTCTTGCTTATAATGGACATCGTTAACCTCTTTTGACAGAACTCTAATTGTGTATTGAAGGTTCATTAAGTTTGAGGTATCCTTTTGTTTTATAATGTTACGGGGACACCGACCGAAATTCACGATGTCCGTACACAGTGATATCCGGGTAATGGGCATCGGAGCTGATAATTTTTCATGATAAAATTTGCGATGAGGTAACAACTATAAGAGACATAACATTGACTCAAATGTATAGACACGAATAAAAACAGAGAAGAGAAACCAACGTTACTAAAATATCAGAATGGCTCGTAAATTGAAATACCACGAATCTAAATTATTGAAAAAAGTTGATTTCTATGACTGGAAGCAGGATCAAGGTCATCGTGATACCCAGGTGATGGGTACATACCATATTCAAAATCGTGAAGATTATCATAAATATAATAAAATATGTGGTGATATCCGTAAGTTAGCACATAAATTGTCGTTGTTACCACCTACTGATCCATTCCGCCACAAGCAAGAGAAGCTGTTGTTGGAGAAACTATATAATATGGGTATACTTTCTACAAAATCCAAGATATCTGATTTAGAGAATAAAGTTACAGTGAGTGCAATATGTCGTCGTCGATTACCTGTTGTGATGCATCGTTTAAAGATGGCAGAATCTATTGCAGATGCGGTCAAATATGTTGAACAAGGTCATATTCGTGTGGGACCAAATTTAATTAATGATCCTGCATATATGGTTACTAGAAATATGGAAGATTATGTTACATGGGTAGATAATTCTAAGATTAAACGTACTGTTATGAAATATAGGAATGCTATAGATGATTTTGATTTGGCATAGGCATGTATATATATTTATAAAATTAACTATATAAGGGTTTAATATTATTATTATTACATTGACACATTAAAATTATGCGAGGAACCTAATTGTTTCCTTAAATCGTCACTTGAACCACTATGTGGTAGAATACCCGGTACACTTGGTGGTTGGAGTACATCCGTCTCTTCAAGGATACCACTAACTCTTGATTGAACATACTGTTGATATGGATTTGTTGTCATTGTATTTGAAGTCATTAAACTATTGTTTCTTGAATTATTCATCCCATTATTCGGATCATTAAATTTTCTAAATGAACCTGCAGGTCTATAAGATCTAGTTGAAGATTGTAATTCTGATGGATTAGTCATTACTATACTATTTCTTAATTGATATGGATGTAAATGTGTATTAGTTTGTGAATTATTAGTTGATACACTTTGCATATCATTTGTATATTGAGTCGGTGGCACGAATGGTTCATCTTGTTGTTGATAAAACATTTCTGGATGATCCATAGGGTTCAATGCAGTACCATTCAATCTTGCTGTCTGTAGTTGGAATAATTGTTTTGAAGGTTGACGAAATGATGTTAATGAATGAGAAGAAGTACTATAAGCTAATCTTGCTGGTGGAGGCAGTTCGCCTATACTTTCTAAAGTTTGTGGATGATTACGTTGGTTTGGAATATATGATTGAGTGTTAGGGTATTGCACAGGGTACTGCATCATCGGGTATTGTTGCTGTTGCTGTTGCTGTTGCTGTTGCTGTTGTGGATACATCGGCTGTTGTTGCTGTATAGGGAACTGCGGTAACGGTTGCTGTTGATACATCACGCTTGCCGGTTTATTTGGCATCTCAGAATAAATGGAGGAGGCTACACGATATTGTGTCTCTCTATTGATCGAGGAGTCATTGGTTGGTGAAGTTTCCTGTTGCTGCTGTTGTTGCTGCTGTGGTAACTGTAGGGATTCCAATGTTTCTGTATTGCTTAATAAATTTGTATGAGAATTAATTGGGTCCCTTGTAACTGTAGACGATACCATCGGCGGCTGTTCCTGCTGATGCTCCGGTACTCCGATGTAGTTTGTTTCAACACCGTTGTATACAGGCTCCGCGGCTATTCCCGACTGGGTCACGTCTTCTTGAATCTCCAATTCTTCCGGATGACGCACGGTATCGTTTCTGTCTAAATAAACTTTATAAATACTTTTCATTCTCCGAATATTTTCTTCTTCTGCAGGGGATATAGGTTCTCCATCTTCATCGTAAATTATAATTGGCCCCTCCTCCGGTTGTTGTAAAGGCTGTTCCTGTGGATGTTCCTGTTCCTGATGGTGCTGAACTGGTGGTTGTTGTGAATACGATAGAGCTGACGATTGTGGTGGTGATTGTGACGTAGTCAGCTCTAATGACGTTTGTGATGCATGACGTGACATTGACGCTAAATTGTAACCCCTATCACCATCCATTTTAATCTCCCTGGCAAATGTTCTTAATGAATGAACATCTGACTGTCCACCGGGTAAATGGAACGGATTAACTTCCCAGGGTTCAATAATACCACTACCATTGTTATTCTTGTACGGGTCATTAAATGGATTATTATTTGTCCCAGTTGAATATTGCGGATTTAATGGGGGACGCCTTTGAAATTGTTGTTGCTGCTGCTGTTGTTCTGCATTATCAAACGTCTCTTTAGTCTCCTGAATATTATCATAGTGTGCCATTGTTGCAGGGTAATTACCATTCAAATATTCATCACCATCAAAATCTGGATCGTTATCCTCTAGTGCTTCTCTTTTACCACGACGATATACAAAGAAGAGAATTACAGCTAGAAATATAATTACAACAACAACGGGAATCGCTACAGCGACACCAATCGTTACGGACATATTATGATCTGCAGGTTTCTGACATTGCGCTTTAGTACCGGTACATTTCTCTTTGTCACTGGAGGTAGTCTTGCTAGCAGTTGAACTATCACTATCACTGCTATCACGTTTAAATAGGAACGAGGTTGTTGGTGTACTGCTAGGTACGTACGACGTTACAGACGATATCATTTGACGATCGTTTTTAAAGCAACTTTGTATTTTGAGATTTTTGCAAAAGTGAACATTTGCTCTTTATATAGTAAGAATGATAAACGGATTATTCAATGGCGGGGGGGGGGGGGGCAGAGTGGTTCATCACATCTTTTGTCTCTGTAGCGATAGATCAAATTTCGTCGAGAAGATGAAGAAGAAAAGGAAAATTTGTTATCAATTGTGTGCAAGGGCCCAATGGCTGAGAAGTTTACGTAGAGACGCGTAACAACCGGAACAAAAATTTCGTTGACGCGTCGCTCTGTCTCTTTTGTTCGCGGATGTCAAACTGACATGGAAAGAGAGTCTGGCCAATTCAGGCAAAAAATAAAAAGACCAAAAAAACGATTTTAGAGTGACTGAAAATATTACCCTGAATGTTCGAAAAATCGATGTAAAATGCCGTTCTTTTTGGTGATTCCATTTCTGGTCTGCATATTAGCCGTAGAACAATTTGTATGGTAATTTATCTGACAGAGAAAATTTGTGCTCTGTTTTAATGAACACAATATTTCCCTTTTGGGATCAATAAAAAGAAAAAGAAGCAAGAATATGCATAATATTTGTACGTTATGGTCTCTTTGATTTCGATATGATTGGACCTGTACGTATCATTCTGAGCCAAGGTATTTGAAATATACATTTTATGTCAAAATGGATAAGAAGTCGATTTTTTATGGAATTAAGGCAGACATATAGAAGACAAAGTTAAAATATACAGTATTGTATGAGAAATGACGATTTAAATGCCTTTTAACTGATAGGATATGTTTTACAAATCAATTAAATAATTAATTAAATCAAGTATTGGTAATATTTAACATATTCCAGAATCTTATTGAAGAAATATTACAGATAACAGGTATACAGTTTCGTGTTAAAAATAAAAAAAGAAATAATATTACTTCTTCCCACCATATAATATATGCCTTCAGGCAATCAATAAATGAAAGAACTAAACAAGGAAATCATTCGAAGGTTGGACAATTTAATTGAGGAGGCTTAATGAATACAGGGCTTGATTGAAGGTTACAGTTTTGTTGAGATCAAATCCAGTCACAATGTATAACGCCCTAATACCAATTATTCCCGTTCCTAAAGGACCTGTTAGTTGTTAGTAAAGGTATTCAAATCAAATACAAGAAAGCTATTGTATATCGATTAATGTAAAACATACTTTAAACTGTTCTACTATCATTTTTTTATATTCAATTAGTGCATTTTGACTGTTTCACTAATCAAATGAGCCAGGCAGAAGTCCATTTTAAACTAAAAAGTGGTATAAAACGTCTATTAATAAAGGAAAGCTGTTTATATAAGCAAGTTATTCAGAACATAAACACCAATATTAAAAGACACTATAAGTACCGCAGAAGTTCTCTTTCTGTGAAGGGACCAAGCTTTCCACGGGATTATACAGTAAATGTGGTGTCAACATTGCGCATCGATTAAAATACTAAGAAAGCCCGTGGGTGGTAAGAAAACCCGAACGAAAATAATATCATGCTTCACGAATAGTAGTACAAATGACGTACAACTACTGCTACTACTGTTTGTGAGATTGCTAGGCTCAGGATATCAGAATCATGGTCGGTAGGTCTCAGCAAGCGAGCATTTTGGTCTAGTCGTCCCATTGCTCTTTTGGTGAATTGACACAGGGGCGGGGTAGCTAATGGATCTCCATATATATAGGCAAAGGTAACTGTATTTCTGTTGGAGGGTACTTAATATACTGATACGAATGTATGAATGTATGTAATAAGGTAAGCTCACAACTCATTTGGGTATGTCAATGAGTAATTACTTTAGAAATAAATACAATGAATTATTAGATACAATTTTATCTGCTGAAGAGTTAGTTGCTGTAATTAATAGTATTGAGAAATATAATACTGGAGAAATAGATAATCAAACCGACATTGAAGAAAGAGAAGACTCTGCAGATATTGATCAACACAAAGATAAATCAGTTTGGAATAAAGAATTAATGACAAAAATGTTAAGTTCATTATTAAATGTATCCTTAACTAAATTGAAAAATAAAAATGAATTAGATTTATTAGCTAATGAAGAATTGTATAATTATCTTAATAAGAATAATGAATATTTAAACAAAAGCAATATTCCTATTGATGATGATGAACCCTTTTTAGCTCTATTTTTGGATAAATTAATTACCAGATTAGTTCCTGAAAGATTACCATTAAGAGAAAAATTAATTATTGATGAAATTGGTACGAATGATTTTAATGAGAACGATCTTGGGACTTCGCATGATGAATCAGAACAACAGGTTTCAGTAGGAACCTTGGCTTCTAATATTCATAAATTATCAGGAAGTATGGAGGCTATATTCGAATTTCAAGATACTATGATACGGATTCTCTCCTGGAAAATGCCATCAAAAATGATAATGATTTTGTTAATCTTAACTAAAATATGTTATAATCCAATGTATATCATTTTGTTCCCATTATTATACTTATCCCTAGGTGTTATAGTAAATAATTATAACATCAAATATAACAATGAACACCTTTATTCTACTTCACATAGAAGTAAAATAGGTAAATCTTTATTCACAGATTTATTTAAATACGATCCTTCTAAAACTACTACTGCTACTCAATTATCAACACCACAAGAGATTACGCATGGAATGCAAGTAGTACTTAACATACGTGATTTTCAAAATTTAACTACAAATCAATTGCATTTACTAGAATCTTCATCAAAATTTTTAAATGAAACTGCTGCCTTTCAGGATGAAAGAAAGACTACAATATTACTACTTGGTATATTATTATTATGCATCACCTTAAAAGTACTATCTATTTTCCTTAATTGGAGTTTTGTACTAAGTAGTGCATTATGGTTATCTGCAATTATTATACATCCAAAATTACTACCAAAATTGAAATTATTATATAGTAGGTACTCTTCAAAAAAACAAAACAACCTTACACATCCAGTTGTAAAACACAAACATTTCGATATGGTATTGGATCAACAGCCAAGGACACATACTGTTGAAATATTTGAAATATATAGGGAAGGCCTCATTCCGACAACTTGGAAATTTTTTATCTTTTCATCATCCTTATTCGATCCATCTGATCAATATAGAAAGACTCAAAAACCACCTCCAGGTGTTAAAGAATTAACATTGGTACAGCCTCCCAAGGGTTGGATATTTGACCCTAATGATGATTGGAAAATTGATTATAACTTTAATAAATGGAAAAAGGAGAAAAATTTACAAGTTTCAATCAAAGATGAATTTCTCATAGATTCAAATTTTAAAAGAAGAAGATTAACTAGACGTGTAATTCAATCACCTCTCTCAAATAAATAATTATATATTCTTAACAATTTTAATACAAATATTATATATTTGTTAAATGCAAATTACATGTATTTTATATGCAATGGAAAATGGACAATAATATTATTTCATGATGGCACACCTTCCATTTCTGATTTAGATATCTTGTTGACAACTTTCCTCCAATTTTTACGATTATCATGTATCGGAACAGCCAATAGACTCAAATATAATACACATACTAATAACGCAGCAGCTATGACAACTACCGGTACTAACATCGATACGAAATTCCTTCTTGAGACAGATCGTGAATATGGGCAAGTGTAGCTTCTGTCACCGATTAGCCAACAATTACTCACCGCAATAGAATTCAGATTGATCCACAGATTAAAACTAGGTGTATCTAAAGTCTCTAAATATAAATCTAAGGATCGTTGTTCCAATTGTGTAATAGGTAATGAAAAAGTATAATTCTCGGGACAAAATGAATCATCATTATCATTATAATAAGTGAAATACTTATGTTTCTCCTTAGATAACGTCCAAGTAAACGGATTATATTTATTCTTGCAAACCATTGTCCTCGTTGAATAACAATTATCAACAATCCAATAGGCTGAACCATTCTTAGCTGTGAATTTCAACATGGCACAATTGTATGCCTGCATTGAATCCTTACCCATTAATAGTCGCGAATTAGATAATCGTGGTTCATTTTTTTTCCATGACCATATTATTCCTCGATCCAATAACGGCGTAATTTCTGTGATGTTTGAGATACTATAACTGTTTGTTATTATAGGTGATAATCCACAATGCATATATTGTTGAATATTATTATAATTGAATTCAGATTCGAGTAATCTCCATGGGATGTTGCTAATTTCTTCGAATTCTTCAACTGTTGACGGACATATTAATGTAGAGTTCCCTACATCTAGATGTAAAATTGTCCTTGGGAAAATGTAAGGGTTTGAATCATAATTTAACATAGTCGTCAATTCAGTAATAATTATTCTATTTTTTTTGTTATATATGAAATCTTCTACTGTGGGCCATTGCAAGGATGTCACTGATGTATTTTTCATTTGTGTAATGTCTGTTGATACTGTCATGTTGTTATCAGATATTAAATTTGATGGTTTGTATATGTAATCGATATTCATATTTTGTTCAATTAAATTTGTTAAATTTAATGGTATCGTTTGGGATTGGTTCTTTGTTTTGGATTTTTTGCTATGCAGTAATGATATATGTTTCTTTGTAATGTTGGCTTCTTCTCTAATAATACTCATATCATCTTCTGTTATGCTAGAGTCGTCTGAAATGTGTGTCTTAACTCGTAACATGAAAAGTAGGATATTTGCAGATAAATTATTATTACTTTGTTCCAGGAAATTTTCCAGTGTCGTTAAAAAATCTTTCACTTGAATATTTGTCTCTAAAATATACCAGGTTCCATTAGTAATTTCAATATCCAAAATGAAACTACCAAGACCTTGGTTTAACATTGCTGCAAAATTATTTAATGCATCTGTCCCATTCAGACTCGTAGTTGTACCGATATCCGAAACATCTTTATATGTCTCATCATTAAATAGTACGGACCGCATATTTACACCAACATAAGGTATCTGATCCACTGTAATATTATTTTGAATATCTCTCTCTGATCTAATGGCATTTTGCTCTTGAAGGCTAACTTCAGGCCATGATGAATAGGGGCTACTTGTTGATGCACTCAGACATGGCCGTATACATGTGATAATGAATATCACCCAATATATTATTAGAGATGACTGTCGCTGTCGTATAGTTAACATTTGTGTACTGATATTATTTTAATGCAATGGGCGTATTAGTAGCAAACATAAACAAATAAAACGAAATAATTTAGTTTTGTCTGAATGGAGCGATAATATAATAGTATTTATGTGAGAAATTTTCGATGCTATATATGTATCCACACTATCAACATTATTCATACGACTCTGTTATACATATATGTTTATCCCATCTGCTTGGTCAACAGCTTCTGATGTCCAGGCAATAAAAATTTCACAAGGGAACAGTGTCAAAAGGAATTCTTCCGAAAGAGATGTCCGCCTTTTGGTAGCCCTAGGGTGCAGAAATGTGTTCGTCAGGGTGTGACATCTCTTTAGGGTTTACAAAATTTCATTTTTCTCAAAATACCTATTACTATTCCTAATTAGGGAATTTGTAAACAAGATTGATCGTTACCTATTTGGGACATAATGAAGCTGCCAAAATTTGAAAATTTACTGAAAGATTCAAAGAATATACCAATGTTTCACAAATTCGATATCGGCCCAAAATACCCTAAGAAGAGAAAATTTGTTTGGTTAGTTGTGTTGAGTTATACTGTATTGTTATTTTTTTATTTTTGGAAATGTTTCGTGTTCTTGCAGCAGTGAGCTGTTATCCCCCAAATCACAAAATTTTAATTTATTTATTAAGAATGTCTATGGTACTTCAATATATAAGTGTGTAATGTGTTCTTGTTTAACTGCTATATAAGATATTAAGCAACAATTATCATAACGATAATATCCTTTTAACTTGAATTAGATAACGTAATTGGGATATTTTTCAACATGGCAACTTCACAAAAACCATCAGAATCGACTGTCTTCACAAAGACAACTACTCCAAAAACCATTACAGCAGAACAACTAATTACAAATGATACAATTACCCACAAAAAAGAAACGGTCAAGCAGAAGGTTTCTCCAAGAAAGGGGAGCATTTTTGGAAAGAACGGTGTCGATAATCCTGAAATTTCAAATATGAAGAAGAATAATTGCGGTACTAATTCACTTCAACGATCAGTTTTCAAATCGAAGAAACCAGTTGGTATATTTTCAAAAGAAGCTAGGAACCAGAAGAACATTCAATTACAACTTAGAGATAAGTTTGCATCTCCAACAGATACACTTCTATCCCCATGTTCTAGAAAATTAAATAATCATAAGACAAAGTTCTTATTAACTAAATCAAACCCAACTAAATTAGCATTCGGAGAAATGAAAAAAATTGACAGTGACGAATCCATGTTAGATTTTCTATCTGACTACTGAGAGCATAATCAACAAAGACAAAACCACACATGCATCAAATTATAACTTAGGACAAGTCTGAAGGTAGTCGAACTCATTAATTTCAAATATGTTGCCAATTTCAGGAGAGAGAAGAAAACAGTTAAGCACTAACAAAAGTTGAATTCCCTATGTACATTAGAAAAAAATTAGCATACAACAAAAAATAAAGGGAAACAGAAATAAAGCATATTTCAAAAGCACATATTCATTTTATATAATTCTTCCCCTCATTGACCCTATTGAACCAATTTATCTGAGTCTGATTTCTTTCTACAACTTCAAATATTTAAATATTACAATTCTTTACAAATAAATATATATTTATGATACCCCAAATTTATTTTCTGATATATATTAGCAGTCTCTTATTACTTCATTTAAAGAACTGTAGTTTGTTACAACCAGTTCAATATCTTCATCATTAAGTTGGTTTTCATTACATATTTCCAAAAGAGCTAATTTTATTAGAAATTCTCTTTCTTCTTCATTTTCTTTTTCATTTTCAACAGTATAATCTGCGTTTTGTGTTATATATTTATGAAAAGTGTTTAACATTGAACTATTATCTTGGTAATATTGTCTATCGACGTTCGATTGTAACGTTACAATAAAGTTGTTATTACAGTATAACTGTGGATATGTCTCATAAATAACATGACTGAGAAGTTCATTCCAGTACCATAATTTAATTGTGTCTTTCTTGAACAGATTTATATTGATACAAATATTTTGTTCTTCTCCTACTGTTTTGAATATCTCTTTTGTTAATACCAGAAGTTCAGCGGATATCATCTCCATTATTTGCTGGTTTTTTGTATCGGGATTCAAAATACTGTTTTTCATACATTGATCTACTTCTAGGTTTATTTTAGAATTATTTACATCGAGTACGACAGTATCTCTCGTACATCCAATATGTTGATTTTTCTTTATTCTGTACTTCCGTGTAATTTCCATACCGATCGGTATTCCTTTTAACACTTCCTAAATTATAAACTTGAATGATATACTTCTTCTGTATCCTGAATCGATGAATTGGACGGTCGGAATTGTCTTTTCTTAAATGTATGCCTTATGACGATATTAGCCGCTGAACCCTCTCTCGCTTTAAAGTGCGACGACGCGTAAGTTCGGTATTCATCTTTTTCGCGTATCTCTTCGGTTAAACAGCGGGCCATCCAGATCGTCTGAAAAATAATGTTTATTTACATAAAAAACATGACATTTGTAAACAAAGGAAATTTAGAGACAAGATTTCAAGGAAGTACAGTATCGAGATACCATTCAATTAATTACTTAATGGCCGGCATTTTTGAAGGACTTAATTTCCTTGTAATTAATCCGGCAACATCTGATGACAAAGCTGTTGCCTCAATAGAGACAAAATTACGTGAAAATGGATGTGAAAAAATATATTCCTACATTAACGATAGCTCATTGAACGGAGAAAATATGAGAAACTGGTTCATATCACATTATAGTACTAAAAATATTCATTTCATAGTTAGTGACAGTGATGATTTCCCGTTTTATAAAGTAGCCGCATTTGATTTTTTGATCCCAGTAATACAGACCAGCTGGGTAACACAATCAATTGCGAATAAGAGACACATAAGAACAGGGTCATTTTCTCCAGATCGTAGGCATGTCTTGAAGGATACTCAGATATTCATTTCTCAAGGTTGTTGTAAATTGGCTGCAGAACGCATTTTCTATACAGAAATTATTAATGCATTAGGTGGTACATGTGTAGACACAATCAATACCAGAACAACCCATTTGGTGGCACCTAACAAAGATGACAAATTTATTAATTTGGTGAAAGAGAAATTGCCCGCAAACACGAATATGAAATTTGTTTATCCTGCATGGATTGCAGATTGTTTTAAGAATTGCACCAACGTATCTACTGTTAGACATGAAATTGACATGAATGAGGAGGATGCAGATAATGAAATTTTACAAACTGTATGGGATGGTGTACTTGAAAAGCCATTTGTTGATTTTGAGAAAGAATCCAACAAATTTCTAAAGGGTAGGACTTTTGTTCTTGGGCTAGATTTAGCTTTATCGTTACCCTTATATGAACTTCTACAACAAATTCTACAAAATTATGGTGCCGAAATATACCATCACTTGAACGAAACAGATATAATAAATCAATCCACATTATTTGATACGTTTTTAGGCTTTTCTGCTAAATCTAAAGAATATGATCTATTGACTTCCACCTCCGCAAAGTTGAAGAGAGAAGGAAAATCTATTGGTAACTTAATATGGTTATTTACTATGTGGTCTCAAAATGAATTTATTCCTTGTGAATATAACAAAGGGAAAATTATATTTACACCATTTTCATCAAAGGTATTTAATAAAAATTCCAAAATTATTACTTTCACAAATTATTTTGGTCAGCAAAGAACATATCTCCAAAAACTTATTAATTTAATGGGTGGTATAACTACTACTCAATTATCAAATAAGAATACCCATTTAATTTCACAGTTCCCAGCCGGTAAAAAATACGAAGCTGCAACAAAATGGGGTAATTGTGTAGTAGCTAATCATCTATGGTTAGAAACTTGTTACAAGATGAATGCAGACATTGACCCACATAAACTTGAATTTCAAAGATATGATATAATTAGGAAAACTATGAAATATAATTTAGGTCAAATGACGACGACTCCAGATGATGCTACTGAAGACGATGCAATCGATGAAAGTATGATGCACACTCAAGAATCATCACAAATGACTTGGGATAACAACGTAAATAAAGGAGATACACCAAAGGAGCCTTTGAATGATGACGCGCATAATGCTCTACTTGAAGATAAAAAGAAGATTATGATACCCAAAAATAAAATCTTTACTAGAACTGCAACAGAAGAGACTGCTAATTCAACTAATGAAACATTTTTTGAAGCCAGTGATACGATCGATACATCAATGATGGGTAAAAGAATATTGAAGGCAAATAAATATGAAACAGATACAACTGATCCAACAATCTCTAAATCTTCAGAACTGACAGCTATATCTTCTGTAAAGGATGATAAAACTAATTTTGCTACTAGAACAATATCCAAATTAGGTGTCTCTAGACAATCTTCCAATTTGGCATTACCAATAACGAAGGACGCTGTATCAGCCAAAGAAACTATACACATAAAGAAATCTGAATCAACTAAAGAGTTAAAATCTTCGAGGGAACTCTCTCCAACGAATGAGTCGTTATCATCTGAGGATATATCATTAACAAAAGAGCCTTCTGATTTAAATCCTGTTACTGGGGGCAGCAGACGAGCAGCTGCAGTACAAGCAGCGAAACGTCTGCACAGTGATATGGAATCCTTAAATGAATTTCAAAAGAGCAAGAAATCTAAAAGTGGGAAAGTTGCTATGTTACCTCAAGAAAAAGAACAATTAAAGGAAAACAAAGAGATGATGAACGAGGCTAAGGAATTATTAGAAAAATGTAATTATTACATTGAAGAAAATGGTAAAACCCTCAGACGTCATATTTTCAATATGTATTGTATAGCAACTGGTTGCGACTTTGATCAAATTTCGGGACTTGATAAAGCTATTTTGGATATTATGGGGATAACTTTACTACCGGATGACTCTTCAGGACAAGAAGATATTATTAATTGTTTGATTGCACCAAAGAAATTAAGAACTTCTAAATTCCTTAAAGGGCTAGCATTTCCAAATTTGAAATATGCAGTCAAACCAAACTTCATCATAGATTTACTTAAAAATATAAACGCTAGGGAACCCTTCGATTGGAATGAATTTATCCAAACAGATAACTTTATAATTCCAGACGTCTCGAGAGAATTGTTGAATCGTGCACATAAGAATAAAAAAATGTTTGAGAGGGCAAGAATTTATAATGTCAATCTTGTTCGTGATATCAAAGGTGGACCCGTCCTGATTTCTTCGATATTGAAAGAACATGGTATTCGTAATGTCAATATTTTAGATAACAATAGCATCAGTCAATTTGAAAAATTTCAAGTTAACCAGGACGATGAATCCAATAATCATAACCTAAGAAAAGTTAAACTAGAAAATGGTAATCATGCAAAACCACCGAAATACGTTCTGATTGTATCCAAGCCCGCGCAAATGAGAAAATTTAGGGATACGGTTATCAAGCATGATTCAGCTTATGAAGAAGCTGGTATGTGGGTTGTCAATTGGGAATGGTGTGTAAATAGTATATTCAAATTGGACATTGATTATAGAAAGGATAAGAATGTTCTACTAGATATGATTACGAAGGATTAATACTTTAAAACCCAAAGAATAAAACTCTAATCTGAATGACATATTAATATATTAATGCTATGTAACAATACTATATATATTTAAATAAATGATAAACCGATAATGAAAAGTATATCCTCATCTTTCAAATGAACATGTTTAAGCCGGGTCTTTAGAGGGTGGATGTAACTTCTTGCTGCCATGCTACCGAAGATTAAAAACGAAACCCATTTAATTCTTGGAGTGTTGATTACTGACCGAAATGATGAAGTCATTACTATATATATGTCAGCTCTCTCGTGATGTTAAGTCAGTATCGTATCTGAAAATCTGATAAAAAAATATTTTTGTTGAGAAGTATATATTTAAATACTTTTTTCTCTTTATGTTTTTCTTCTGTATTTATAGGAAATTAATTTTTTTACCTCGGCGGCTAAACACCCTAGAAGGTAAAATGTTCAGAAAATTAGGGGATTATGGTTAAAAACAATTTTAACACTTTTAAGTTATATAAAAAGAAGGATGTCCCGCAGTGATTACATACAACCGAACACAAGAACAAAGTCGAGCACCGATGGTAAATAAATCAACAACACATGAAATTATTTGCATAAGCGAATTTTGTAATAAATATAAAGTCTCGAATTGGAAGAGAGAGAAATTGGGAATATTAAGTAACAACATCCAGGTGATCGAGGAAAACGAATATATGGAATTATTCGATCTTATAAACAGAAATAGAGAGATGGAAGGTAACTTTTTACTGAAACGAAAATTAGAAGAAGCTAATTATACAATCTCAAGGAACGTTAAGAGTAAGCTGAATGATAATCCTTCAAATTTCGGTAATGAAGTGGCATTCCAATACGTAGAAGATGAAGAAATCGATGAGGATGAGGCACCTGAGATTCTTTTGACTAGTGATTTAAATGGAAGTACTCAGTTACACAATTACACAATTATTAAGTATCCTGATATTATTGAATCAGAAGATAGTTGTCAAATCACACAGGTTCGACAAGAAACATCTCCGATTCCCAATTTTATGATTCTAACTTCCGATGATCATCAATGGCAAAGTAGTCCGTTCAATTTTTTCTAAGAAGATGCAGAATCTTACCATGAAAAGTTTGTGCATTAAATAAATTTGTATAGTCTATTACAGCATACACACCGATAACTGTACTTATTGTATTATTTTGTGCATCTCTAGTGTGATTAAGGGTCTTCGTTGTTATGTATTCTGAAGTAGTTTCCCATTGTTTAAACCGATGACAGAAAAATCTAAAACGCGAATGAAATTCTGAAAGTTAGGCAAGAAAATTGTTGCACAACTGAAACTCTTGCTGGAACGCGAAGAATATTATTGATAGAGCTACTAAAGGTAAGGAAGATCCTGCAGTAAGTAAATCATAGTGGGTAAAATTTAAAACAAGTATATGATACTATTTCAAGTGAAGAGTAATAAGTTTAACAAAACTATATTTCGCCAGTTGAATCAATTATATACGTGTGATATCATATCTCCTTCAAATTCCGAATAAAAATTAGTACCACAGAACTAATTGCATAGACAAAAGAACTATAGATCATATCAGTTAGTAACGTCATTATCTACACACAATGAACCAGTTCGATGAATTTATTGACGAAGTTGATAAGAAATTAAATATCGATACTACTGAACAAATATCGGGTACACCAACTAAGGAAAATCGAGAGGATATACTCCCGAAGAACGATGTTCTATTGTCAAGCCCCAAATCGCCGATAATCAATAATACATCTAAATTTAATTTACAACGTCAAATCACACCAACTAGGATTGAAGACCATCCTTTGAAAGATTCAGAACTGCATAAGGACAAAGAACTGAATATGGAACAATTTCCGGTGAAGCATAATTCAGAACCAACGACGGTGATTAAACCAGTAGATCCTGTTGCTCCTCCACTAAGAAGTAAGATTCCAAAGAGAAGAAGTGTAATGTTAAATAAAAGAAGATCCTTGATCCAACCTGTTATGGCACCAATATCTCCAGAATCATTTATGACAAAGACGGGAACTGTAACAATAGATGATAATTTCTCAAAAGTTGATGATAATGTGCCTGTTAGGAAATACAGTCTTGGAAATCCGAATATTATTGATCCTGAACATGTTCAACTATCTCAGGTACATTCAAGAAGTAGTTCATTGGCATCAAGTTCTGCTAATTTGGATAGTAACGATATAAACTCTTTGTTAAAGAGTTTAGCTAGTAAAGAAATGGATTTATTTGAAAGCAAGCAAAAAATTGAAGATTTAAAGAAGAAATTGAGTATTCAACAGAAACTTTATGATCAACATGCAAAGGAATTACAACAATTAAAATCACAGGTGACTAAACATTTAAGTGAAAACGTTAATTCAGTCAATAATACAATGACTAGTCCTGTAATTCCACAGAATGTTCAGCAACCTGTCACTACTGCTCCGGTTGCGACGGATCCACCTACAACTACTATGCCACGAATCTCAACTTCGAGTGAAATGTCATCACCAGAATCTAAGGATCGTCTTAGAGCAGAAAATCAAGGACAATTATATCGTCGTGGTACTCGTACACTTCGACCTAAAAAAAATGCAACACCTAACAAGATTAAAGAAATCCCTGTATCTTCTCCAGAATATGTAGTAACTACACAGCAACCAATAAAGCAACGCGATGAATCTGGATGGAATAAAACATTTTCAATGTTTAATCAATTTGATCAAATTTTACAAAATGAATTAGAGAAATCCCTGAATTGGGATAGTGAAACAGATAATAGTTCCCCAGAGAAAATTGATAGAAAGGATGGTGCAAATGTATTTAATCCTGGACTACCACATAGTAGAAGTGTGACACCCACCAATAGTACACTGGTGCAAGAAAGTGCCGAAGAGAATCCAAGTTTATCAAAATCATTATGGAGTTTTGTCGACAGTGTACGGTCCGGATTATTAGGTATCGATGAGGATGAAGAAAATGAGATCAATCCAGAAAATGTGTCGTCATCTTCGTATAATACAAGAGATATATCTGATAATTCGAATATGAAACAATTTAAGACAGCACAGAAGAGTCAAGGTAATAAGTTGCAATTCATTGATGACACCAAGGATACCAATAATGAATCAGTGAGGAGAAATGTTGAGATGAAAGATTTCTAAGGAATATTTAAAGTATTGTCATTATAATTATTATTTGCATATATATACATATATATTGATACAATATTTATCGTATAAATTTATCAGGTATTGGTATGAATTTATTACCCATAGGTTCATTAGTAGTCATTGAACATAATTCAGTTTGATTCTGATTTAAATTAACTGATCCATTACTGATCAATTTCATCATATTTAAAAATTTTGATCCTGCGAATTTTGATTGTGTACCGATTGATATTGAATTGTTTCCGTTGCTATTTGTATTTGTGAATGTAGAATATAGTTCAGTAGCGGTATCTCTGAATAATTCTCTATCATCAATTACATTCGTTGTATCATCCTTATCTAGTTCTAACTCCGCTAATTCTTTCTCTAATTCATCAAATTCTTCCTGGAAATCCATTGAACGCGGTTCATTATTCTCTAACATCACATTATAATAATCGTAACTTTGTTCATGGTAACGATTCTGTGGAACGGCTGAATAAGTTGAAAAATTTGAAGGAGCGGGTATAGTTGTGTTACTCCCGACGTAGGAAGACTTCTGGTCATCATTATTCATTTGATTAAATTCGCGACCCCAATGAGAGGATGATGAAGTTGGGATATAATTTGGGAAATCTATTAGTTGTGAACCGATATTATTGGTATGATTTGTTTGTGATAATGAATCGAATTCATTGTTGTGAGGAATTATCTTTTGGGCATTTGTCTGTGAGGTTGTTTGGCTGAGATGGATAAACTGGGATTTGTCGGCCAGTTTGTTTAATACGTTAACGTTGCAATCTGCATTCATTTCTTGGGAGGTGTGGTATGTGTCATTGAGATTGAAAATTGATATTTGACAGACATATTTCTAAATGGTGCCAATCTTTCTGCCCTTTATATATTACGGTTCTTTTGAATCCGGGGTAAGTGACTCTTTCCGGCTGTGTCTAAATTTTGGAGAAAGATGTCAAATTATTTTGGTATCTCTGCGACGCGATCTGTGTGGACGGACATACGGAGGACGGCCGAACGGAGTTTATGAATGGTTTTTTTATTGATGTATATATTTTAATTATAATTGATATAATTTATTATTACAAAAGATGGTCAAGAATGAACAATTAGTTATTGTGTAGAGTGATGTCATGATCATCAGAAGTCGATTAGATTTATCTCCTGCTGTTGCTGAGGTTGTTGCATGAATGGCTGTTGTTGTTGTTGTTGTTGTTGCATGTATTGCTGAGGTGCTTGTTGAGCGAATGGTTGATTGTATTGAGGTACAGTTTGATTCATTGATACAGGTGCGGTCATCGCAGTTTGTAAAGCGTGGGACTGCGGTTGTGACTGTTGTGGTTGACCAGGTAAAGCGAATGGATTATTTGAAGTAGATGCGGTTGCAGTTGTAACATTTCCTTGCATGAAGTTATTATTACTATTGTTATTAGTTGAAGTAGATTGTAATGTAGTAGCTTGCTGTAATGGTTGTTGATAGTTAGTTTGTGAAAATGGATTATTTTGTTCTTGTATTTGTTGTGTAGCATTAACATTATTTACAGAGAAAGGATTGTTATTACCCGTTGGTAATGGTTGTTCAGGTAATGAAGGCATAGTCATTGACATATTTAGTTGTGGGGCCTGTTGTTGCGGTACTTGCTGTGGAATCTGCTGTTGGAGCATCTGTTGTTGTTGTTGTTGCATTATATCATTTTGAGTCATCATTATTGGTGCAGTATTAGTATATTGTAGATTATTTGGTGGGACTTGTGGTTGAATATTTGCCTGTTGTGGTACTTGTTGCTGTGTATGCATTTGATTCATGAAGGGGTTGTTAGCAGTCATTTGTGGAGCCATCTGAGGTTGTGCCACTTGTTGCTGCGGTAATTGTTGTAAATTCATCTGAGGCAAGGTTGTTGCTTGTTGCATCATCATTGGATTATTACTTCCAGTAGAATTAATTAATAATTGTGGATGAGATAATTGTTCTTGTAATTGTCTTTTTTGCTCTCTAATTTCATCCAATCTCTTTTGAGCAAGGCCTTTTGAAGGTGAATCTACAGCTAAATTGTTGTTGTTGTTGTTGCCATTGCCGTTATTATTTTCATCATTAAATGTGTTATGTGTAATGTTATCCTCTCTCAAATGTTCTTCTAGCGATCTAACTAATTTAGTAGTAATATGTTTAATAACCGGAATCTTTAAACCGACGGCCTTACCTGTCTTCAAATAACGTACGACACTTTCAGTTAAATCAACAAAATTCTTATAAAGATCCAATGTCCTTTCTGCATTATTGTGGGATAATTCAAAGAAGGATTCTAATAATGTAATAATACCCTCATTTAAAGCATTATACAATGCTAGCAAATCAAATACTAATAATTTGAATGCAAATAATAATAAATCGTTCGAAAGGTCACCGATCGAGTATTTGTTTTTCAGTAATGAAGTAATCTGGGTCTCCAATGATTCTACATGATTTAGTGCTTTATTTATAGAATTGTTGTGACGGTCATTAATTATACTTCTTAATGAACTATAGCCATCTCTCACATAATCGATTTGAGTTATTGAGAATTCTTGACAACGCTCTTTTAAATATGAGTTGTATCTTTCCAAAGCGTGACTTTCAAATCTACCATTACCCGATCTTGAAGCGTTAGAGACATTGAAAAATTCTAAATCTCGAGAGAAATAACGAATTGCGACATCTCTATCACCTTCTCTCATCATTAAATGTATTACAATTAATGATTTATAAGCAATGGTAAATGCGGAATCGTTAATTCTTGGACCTAATGCTCTAACAATTTCTTGGAAATCCTGTTGTTGTGAAGTACCTAACAAAATTGGATCAATGTATTTTTGTTTTGGTGGTGCCATCTTAATCTTGGTGGCACCTTTAACCAATTTCAAATAAGTTGTCATTGTGTATGGATTGATAAACTACAGAATAAGGGGAGGGTTTATTTATGATTTCCTCTGTATGGCTTATCTTATTCTTATTAATAATGAAGAGTGGAAAATACCCTTGTTAATAGGATAAGTAGAAACTTTCAAAAGGGGGAAAGAATTACTCTTTAATCACTAGTACAATCTTAGAGACACTAGACAAAAGAAGATAAATTGAATATTACTTGTGACGGTATATACCTACAGTCTTGAAATTACGCGATTAAATCAAATTTTGAAATTTAAACGGTAGGTCTTGATTGATTGATGCCCCTATAATGAGAATACCATGGTTTCGCCTTCGCATTGATAAACTCAATGAGCGAGAAGACATATTTTTCTGAACTTCGCGATGAATTAAATAGGAAAGCCGTCGTTCGTAGTGATATTCTGGAAGGAGGGGAAACGTATTTAGTGGGCGAAATTAGCCGCCATTAGACAGAACAACCGACAGATGGTGACGATGAGGCTGTAATGCGAAATTAGTTTGCATGGCTACGAAGCCGGGATTGGCGTTTGATATAAAACAATTTAATCATGAAAAGGACAGAAGTGAAAAGAACACAACGAGTTAAATTCACACTTACCCGAGGAGGACAACGTTGTGTAGTGATCCATATCACAGTTCGCGTACATATTGTCTTTAGTTTGCACTGTATATTCAATTGCCTTGCAAATATGAGAGTGATTGGCGAAAAGGTAACCAGACTGCGACTATGTGTAAAGAAAAAATGGACTCTGCTCGGCGGCTAAAGGAAATGCGGCGAGGGAGAGTGTGTGTTTGTGGGAGGGAGAAGGGGCGGTGACTGGGGCAGCTGCCCATTCGCCTACTGGCGGCAATGCTTAGTGTTACACTCAATGCGTAGCGATATAACTGATTACTATTGCACAGCACCGATACGGTATTTGCTGGCCCCACGGAATGGGCGGCTAACGCACCTTTGGAGCAGACAGACCCTCAGCACGGCGACTCCCCTGACCTTGCCGTTACAACCGCAAGCACATCACACCGTTGGCACACGCTTACATGTATGCATTCTCTTCGTGGCACTCGATGTGACAAATAATCACTGCACACGGCACCCTATCCGACGCCCTTTCTCCGTCCTCCTCTCTTTTCTTTTCTTTTCTTCGTGCGATTTGCCTTCGCACCGACGCATGACACACCTTTCCCAAGTCGCGCGCGTTTTGTGGGTGCGCGACTCGTGCGGAGAACCCGCCGCACAGCCACCGGCAGTGGCAGCTCTGTAGAGATACACAAAATTTTCTCATTTTCTCGTTTTCTCACTGGAAGGAAAGAGTCACACACACATCCCAGGATTTTTCTCGGCGGATGGACAGACCGACGCCGCTATAACACGAGCAGAACTTTTTTTGCGCTGTTCCCACTCGGAAAATTTTCGCTCATTATGTAAGACGTGCCAAATAGCTGAGGCTCAGAGACCCGTCTCAGCTGTTGCGCAAGATATATATAAGAACATGCAGATTTACACATCATTTTTTTTATTTATTTATTTATTTCTTTTTTGCTCTGTGATTCACGAAAAGAAACCCAACGCTCAATTATCATACTCGGATATTTAAATAAAACTAGATATTTCAATTGAAAGAAAGTCAGTTTATTACCACAATTAATTTATTATTATGTCTACTGTACGGATTGCATTTAAACGATTTTGGCAAAGTGAAACAGGTCCTAAGACTGTGCATTTTTGGGCTCCAACTCTAAAATGGGGTTTAGTCGTGGCAGGTTTATCCGATGCAAGGAGACCTGTTGAAAAGGTATCAGGTGCCCAGAACCTTTCCCTGTTAGCTACAGCTACTATTTGGACTAGATGGTCCTTTGTTATTACTCCTAAAAACAATTTATTAGCTGCCGTTAACGCATTTTTGGCAATGACCGCAGGGTTCCATTTATTACGTATCGCGGATTATAGAATACGGTCAGGGGATTCTATTAGTGAAATGTGTAATTATGTCATTAATGGTACTTCGGAAAAGGCTATTAAGTCATCAACAACAAATTAAATTAAATTAAATTAAATCAAAGGAATATGCATGTGTCTTTTTTTTTACGTACTATATAATTTTTTTAATAATAATATTATATCTGTTCGTTACTTAAGTGCTCTATTTGGATTTCTCCGCATTGAATAGACCATCAATTGCATCGTAGTTAATCTTACGTGAAAAACTGGCTTTCTGTAACATATTCTTAACACTATCTGCAGTTGTTAAATCACCACTTTCCTCAGCGGCACGCAATGCTGCTTGTAACCCAGATTTATCCTCCAATTGGGACATCACACCTACCGCGGTATGAACTATAGGCTGGTCTGCGGCGTTGTTTCTTTTACGGCCACGTCCGGCACCAGACCCACCATTACGTTTCCTTTTATGTGTCGTATTCCCTGCCAATTGATCGGCTTCCTCTTTCAATCTTTTGTTTTCTTGCTCTAACAGATAATCCTCATTAATACCAATCCATATACGTTCTTTCAATTTAACTGCCTCGTCGTCTAATATTACAGTCTCCAATTCATCATCGTCTACATCTTCAAGATTCTCGGGATCGTCAGCAATGGAATCTAATTTGGATTGCGTAGTAGGTAACAAATGCAAATTACGTGGCCTATATGGATCTGTCTCTAATGAATAGCCATCAATTGCATCTTGGAAATTATGACTTCTACCAATAAGTAGTTCTTCTTCTTGTATCTTCTCTTTGTCTTCACGTTCAGTCTCTTCTTGTGCTACGAAAAGTTTCTTCTGACTACGTGTTCTCCAATTACGTTTAGGTTCAGCAACAGCTACATCAATATCCTCTTCTTCTTCTTCTTTCACTTCTGGACCCTCAACGTTTCTCTTCTTACGTTTCTTATCGCGAAGTTTACGACCCAACGCACTTAAGCCGTCCTCATTATCATATTCTGCATTGTTATCTTCACTGCCATAATCCGATTCATCATCCTCACTTTCACTCTCGTTTTCGTTTGCTTTCTTTTTCCTTTCAATAGGCGTAACATGTTTCCTTACACCATCTTGTAATATGATATCTTCATCATCTATACCATGTGTAGCTTTAATTCGCTTAACGGTACGTTCCCTCTTCTCAGAAAATTGTTTTAAATAGAATAATACTTCCTTAGATGATAAGTCTTGTGCAGTCATAAACTGTGACAGAATTGGATTACGATTCAATGCTTCTTCACTTGTCTCCTTAGAATCCTCCTTCAGTAATTTAGTCTTGATCTGTTTCTCCATTTGACGGTTTCTATGAAACGAAGGAGGACGTGCCTCGCCGTCTTTTGTTTCGTCTTCTCTAAATGCTTTTATTGACATACCGGCCGCTTTACTTTTCTTAAATTCATTTAATCTTTCTTGAATGGTATTTTCTGCAACGTGTGAAACTGCAACTATTTCACTATGGGTTCTACGTAAATTATTCATACGACACGCTAACAGAACACACGCACCTGCAATACCCGCTGGTCGTCTACCTTCATACATCCAATCATCAGACATACGCTGTGATAACTTAACTGCATCCTTAACAACTTTGATCATCTTGTCCCCAAGATCCAATTTCTCAGCAAAATGCTGAATGAATAACGACGGATCCGCCAACGGTAGTTTAGTAATATGTAACTTCTTAACCATTTTCAAAAATGTGGCACCGATGGAATACACACTAACTTGTAACCGTGATGAAAAATCAATCAACATATGATGTGTCTTCTCCTTCCTACAAGCAACATAAAGACACGCAGCAATCACATTCTGAGATCTTCTACCTTGCACAAAATTATTCGCTAGCGCTAACTTATACCATTGGAACGCAGCATCCGTAATATATTCGGGGATCCGTAACGCATGTGAAACAGCTCTTAATTTACGCCTTGCGTTATTCAACGTGGCTTCCCTGGATTCCAACGCACTTGACCCACCATGCGACAAGAACGAAGCATGACTTTGTCCTGCACTGATGAACGAACCTTGAACAACAGCGGCACCTGCACTAGTCTCACCAAAGGTGACTTCTGAAACAATGGGATTATCCTCGGAAACAACACCACAATTCGAACAAACTAAGTCGTTGTTCGCATTCGTATGATCCCTAACAAACTCGGTACCTTTACAAACTTTACAAACAGGCATCTTTGACACTTACTCCTTTGTACTGGTAAGACGTATCTCGATATAGATGCCTGATTCATCATCTATTTAAAGATAAACAAAACAGAAAATTTATTCTCCGCCAGATCAAAAAAAGCAAACAGAAGAAAAAAGTGGATGTGCGGGTAACCCCACAACGGGCTCCAGCAAATCGGTGTTATAATAAGTATTACATAATCGAGGTAGACTGAGATTGTAACAGACAAGGACATATGAACATGAATGTACCTTCTAATAAGTTTTTTTTACTTGTAGTTGGGTGTTATGTTCTTTATATCGCAACTTTTTTCCTCACGCTGGCGTTGAAACGATGAGACGAAGATGAAAAAAGGGGACCTATAACAGAACTTATTACACTGAACAGATATTGTTTAATCAGTTTGTATTATCTGAAAGTAGCAAGATAAAATGGTCAGCGTACATAAATATACAGTTGAGGAAAATCTACCTCATAAATTTGGTGAATATGTTTTACAGAAACAAGAAGATGCTTTAGAGAAAGCAAAGGTTTTCAATGTGGCAATTAGTGGTGGTTCATTAATTAATGTCTTAGAAGAAGCTTTAATTAACGATTCAGCAATTGCTTCAAAGATTAAATGGAACAAGTGGAACGTTTATTTCGTCGATGAACGTATCGTTCCATTGGATCACAGAGATAGTAACTATTGCGCATTCAAGGAGACTGTTCTTGATAAATTAGACGTTCTACCAAAGGTTTATCCAATTGATGATTCATTAGTTGATGCAGGTGCCGATGCTTACAAAAAGATTTCATCCGACTACGAGGAACTGTTACCAACCAAATTAGATTTATTGTTGTTAGGGTGTGGTCCAGATGGTCATACTTGTTCTTTATTCCCAGGTGATCACCACAAATATTTGATCGAAGAAAAAACTAAGAGAGTATTATGGTGTCATGATTCTCCAAAGCCTCCAAGTGATAGAATTACTATTACTTTACCTGTTATGAAGGATGCAACCGCAATTTGTTTTGTTACAATGGGTTCTTCAAAACAAGACGCTATGCATCATATCTTTGATTTAAAGGATACTAGTATGCCATCTGCTCTGGTTAATGAATTGTTCGACTCAAAGGTAAGTTGGTTCGTTGATGACAAAGCTTTTGAAACTGTCACTTCCGAGCATTGATCGTTCAACCACAAATCTTTTTTTGTACAGCTCATTTCGGTTTTTTGTAATTAATTCTAACATTTTAATGTCCTTATTTATTATGTTCAATATATATACGTAATATGTAATATGCTTATGAATGAAAATCTCATTGACGTAGTCAATTTGATGTTTCCTGTTGTGTAGACTTTCCATCTGCAATTGTTGCATTCTCGAAATTGTATGTCTCTAAACAATCACTGGGTAATTTATATATCCACCCATTTTGTTCTAACATCCCCATAAATTCTCGAATACCACCAATTGAAGTAATCGTATCCTTAGACCCAACAATAATTAATTTTGATTTTGCTCTTGTCATCGCAACATTAACTCTTCTAACTTCTTTTAATAATGAACCACCTTTCAATTCATCATTACTTCTAACCATTGATATTAATATACAATCTTTATCTCTACCTTGAAATTGATCAGCTGTCAGAACTTCTAATCCTGCATATTTAGAACTTTTCAGTTTCGATTGTAGTAATTTTAATTGAGCTCTGTATAAAGTCATAACTCCAATTCTTTTACATGAAACGCCAGATACAATAAGACTATCTACCATTTGACAAATTAATTGACATTCACCTCTATTAATAATATTATCACCTTCTACGTTTTCAACTATACCAAGGCCACGGTCATAGTCAGCGAAGACAACTTTTCTCGAAGGGTTTAGAATATCAGGTAACCAATCCTTACCACTACCAGATATTTTGTATTTCGATATTTCTTCTATGCTTTGAATCACTAATGATTGGTTACTGATTTGTTTATTACCACATTTTAATTTATCCTCATAGATAAGGAAATTAGATAATTTCATAATATCTTCACACATTCTATATTGTACCGTTAATTCGGCCATACTTTCAGGATGATTTTCACTTAAAATCTTAAACAAAGAATCTTCTAAACCTTGTGTTCTTGCACAATCATTTTTTACCAAAGGTGGTAATTGATTATGATCGCCAACCATAATAAACTTTTCACCAAATCTTAATGGTCCTAATGCAACTGGCATTGATACTTGGCTAGCTTCATCAAGGATGACATAATCGAAATCTTTCTCCTTATATGAGAATAACAAATCATTGATTCCTAAGCATGTAGTTGCTACAAGTGATGTATTATTAACCATACTTAAAAATTCTTGGTACGTTGTCGCAGATGTATAATCAGGTATGTATCTTCGAGTGTCAGGATGGATTTTCTTATCGGCACCCAATCGTATTGTCTTGATATCCGTATCCAAAAGTTTCAATAATATATTATCCACAGCGGAATGTGTATATGAAGTTAATAGAATTTTCTTACCATTTTTCACCAAAATCTTAATTAAGTCAGCAATTAAAGTTGTCTTACCTGTACCTGGCATACCTAAGACCAAAGCATAATCTTTGGCTCTAAGACAAAGATCTAATGCGTTATGTTGATCAATATTAAACGTAGTATTAGCGGGTAAGTAATTTTGGAGTAATGGTTTTTCATCTTTTGTCAAAAATTGTGGAGCCTCGTTATCAATTAAAAATCTTCTCATTCTTTCGTCACCACCTTCAGACAATTTTAATAATCTTTCTTCATTGGTTTTCTCATTAATAACAGACATATCTTTCTTAATTGGTGGGAGGAAAAGATTAAGAATATTAAATCTAGATCCCGACAATGGTTGCTGAATATCGTATTTATCGATTCTATATGTGACTGTATTCTGTGTTGATATAATCTCAGCTTTATCTATTCTTGGATCAATGACACTTTCAATCTTTGATTCATTATTATGCCTCAGTGATATTTGGTTATGCAAAAGTTTCCTCTTGGTAGATACAATAATCATGTTATCTTTCATATCAATAACACTACCTGAGGCAATCGAGAAATGACCATTTTCGTCACTTAATATGACTCTATCTCCAATGAAAATTTGTGATTTTGACATGGATTCGTGTGTTTGTGTATCACTATTTTTCCTTGTAAACTCATAAATATATCTACCAGGTGATTCTTCATCCTCACTTATCTTTAATATTCTTAATTCGGGGATACAATGACCATTCTTGGATTCCCTTGTTTTACCATCGAGTAAAAATAGGTCTTGATTTGAAGCACACACACTGGATTCTTCTTTTGTAAGTAAATCATTATATTTCACAAAAAAGTTCTTGTATTTTGTTACGTCCTGTGGTAGATGTCCTGTTAATTGCTCGTATTCATCTTCGGATATTCTACAATTTTCTTCAGTTCCATTTTCCAAAAGTTTAAATAAAACCATAGATGCTACCTTATTAAAACAATAATTGCAAGCTGATGGATTTTCTTCCAATTTTGGTATTGGTACTGAAGTGATTTTCCTAGATTTTATTTCTGAAAGACGAGATTTTAATGCAGTAGCAACTTTATTTCTGGTCATTATGATATGCCTTATTTTGTCTGGTAAACGTCTATATTTAATCATCCCATCTTCCCATGTGTACATTAATAAGAAGAAATTACAATTTATATCATATCTGTCACTAAGTAGCAAGGTATATATTAACCCTTGGACCTCGTGTGCCTGACTCTTATATTTACCAGTCTTGATTTCGAGTGGTGCAATAACATGGCTATTTTCGATGTATGTCTCTGCGGTTGCATCTAAAAACCCTTTTAAACCATATGATGGAGACCATATATTTTCCTCGATATCAATGATATCTGATATTGATATTGGTTGTTTCTTCTTCGTATCGGCAATAGGAACATATCTTCCGAAGTTATCAAAAGACACAAATTTATTAACGAATTCTACCATCTGGTTCACATGTTTTTCCATAATTGTATTTCTGACGTCCTCGACCGTTTCATTACATACCAAGATTGCAAATGAATATATGTCAAGTAGGTCATCTAATCGTTCGGTGAAGAAATCAATTGAAATTGTCTGTTCTGATAGTTTAAATCTGAATGCGTCCTGCAAAAGTTCGTGGACGATATTACCAATTGTCATACTTATGCTTTGTTCGTTTCTGATATCCTGATAAAGATTATCTATAATGCTACATCTCAAACATTTTGTGGAACTACCTAATGTAGTGGCAGAAAGTAATATGTCGGGATGAAGAATCAAAATATTATCATTTACTGCTTGTGTAATAGGATCCTTATCTTGGGATAGGAGTCTTTTATTAGAATAATTCTTACCTTCTATAATATGGATTACATCACCTTCATATATCTCTAAGTAAACCCATGGGTTCCTTAAAATTACGGGGACTGTTGAACCTTTACTATCAACACATGTTAAGATCTTTTGAATTCCAATTTTTGGAAGACTCATTTCACGAATAGACAGGACTGTTAATCTTACGACCCCTTTTTGTTCGACTGCACATTGAGCCAACTTTATATATTCTTTTTTGGTTTTATCCTCTTCATTGTCTGATGATAGTTTTAATTTACTTATATTGGTTGCAGGTGTATTATTTGGTTTCGTATCTACTTCGTCGCCCATTTCTATTTCGTCGAATATATCTAATAGTGAATCATCTAGCATTTCATCACTAAATTCATTTTTTGGTTCATCTCTTTTTGGTTCATCTCTTTTTGGTTCCTCTTTACCAGGTTGATTTACATATTTTGGATTGGGTTTTTGTTGTGACACCATATCAAATAACATTTCGTCATCGTCATCTTCGTTTTCGATTTCATTTTCAACCTTGATAATCTTTGTCTCATCTTCTTTTTCTTGTTTATAGAATGCATCTGTAGTTATAGCAGGTGTGGTAATTTTTGTTGTCAAAGGTACAGGTGTTTTAGGATCAGTCAACACACTTCCTTTGGTAGTTAGAATTTTTGAAAGTGGAAGTTCTTCTTTTGCAATATCATTTGAATTAATTGGCTTTGCGTTACTTCTTGTAGTAACAATTTGCGCTTCCTTAACATCCTTCCCATCATACGTAGTAGGATTTGAAGTTACGACTAATATTTCCTTCTTCAACTCTTTATTTTTATTCAAAGATTGCTCCTCCTGTAGGTCTACTGTTTTGGCAGCTTTATTTAGTAAAAGTGTCTCTGTTCTATCTATAGTAGCCGGAGACGATGGAATCTGGTTTAATTTTGTAGCATTTAAACTCAGATTTGTATCATCTCTCATATCATTTAATATATCATCAATATTCCTCAAAAGATTTTTTGGAAGACTAATCTCACTCCTCTTTGAGCTGTCACCATCGTTTATAATATTTTCTGCACCTCCGTGAGGTTGTATCTCTTCATCGGTATTGTTTAAGTATGGAAAATTAAGAACTGATTTCAATTTATTCGACACAGTGGGTGTCGATGGTGGATTTACTAGATTGGGTACGTAATCTTTATCTCTATCTGGCGAATTGCCTTCAGATCTTTCAGGAGTTCCTTTATATATCGGGCTATATTTCCAAATAACTTGTTCTGACATTTCATCACTCTCCCTATCCTTTCTAATTGCATCTCCTTCGTCTCGAGAGGTCTTTGATTTATATGACGGCACTTTCCGCAATGTCTTATGTGCAGGTTGTAACCCTTTTGGAAGTTCATTTTCCTTACGTTTTTTACTAAATGCTGTATTCTGAACCTGAGATTGTGGGATCGATTTAAGTACAGGTTCTTCGTTCTTCTTAACTTGCTTGTGTTTCAATTCTTCGAATCGGTATTTGATAGTTCGCTTTTTTGATTTCGTATTGCTATTAATTTCAGATATCGCAGATATCTGTGAATTGATCGTTCTCTGTTTTCCATTTAAATTAGTATTAGAATCGATTTTGTTGGTACTCTCCTGACTACTCAGCATAAATACAATATGTTTTACGAGTGCTATTTCAATGTAGACTGCGATGATATGATCTATTCGGTTTGGAATTCAGTAGTAATGAGATGATCACTGAGAAGTATATTTGAACCTCAAATAGACAACGATAACTCTAGATACTTCAATAGTCGAGATAACCAGCTATAAAAGTTCTTGATTTAAAATACATTTTCGTTATTGTGTCTGCGAAATATATATTATATAAAAATACTCGTATTTACATAATATCTCGCGTTACTACAGCGTGGTGCGTACGGAAATCTGCGATGCCCTCAGATCCGAATTTTCAATCTCGAAGAACATATTACAAACTCGATCATGAATGTCTGACATTAAGTGTAAGGTACAAGTTATACAAGAAAGTAGTGTGCCCGCCCTTAATCAGTGGGGTAATATTGAATGGTATGGTTTAAAAGAACTTGGTTTTGACTATTAATAGGCGTTATATGTTAGTAAATCTTGAAATAGAAAAGAAAAAATTTTCTAAATGTGAGTGGAATCTATGATACATACTTTTGATAATTGGATAAAACTGTTATCAACAATTTGAGATTCATCTTTGTTGTCCCAATTCGCCGCAGTTTGATTGTCTTGGGGTGAATTACGTCTTTTGGGAGCAGATGACAAAGGTTCATCCATTGAAGGATTGGATATGTTGTTATAATTTCTCTTGGGTTGTAAGCTTCCCAGAGATACTTGAGATGGATACCCCATTTGGGAATGTCTTTCAGTGAAGCCCATCGATTGTCTATTTATATATGAGTTTGAATATCTGCTCGAAGGTCTAGGTGGCACTTGTCCGTATCGTCCCCGCTTTCTTGGTAAGGGCAGTGTGTTGGTAATGATATCTCTGTGTGCAGGGTGAAGACCTGGTTCGATATTCGTCTGTGTACTTTGAGGTGATGGTATCACGTTGTGATTGATACCTCTAACCCCTAGTAGACCTATCGATTGTCCTGGAGTATTATTTACATTTCTATAATCGTCTGAGGTTTGTGATGGTCCTGTGCTACTATCTGACAATCGAATTGGTCTAGGATTTGCCCTCCCTATTTGTTGAGCCGGTTGTTGACTCAAATTCCTATTTGGATCGTAATTTAGTCTCACAATTTCCTGGTCAGTAGACTGTTGAAGAGATTGACCTGGTTTTACACTCCTTAATTCAGGTGGTTCATTTGGTGTGGCAACACCAGTAACATGTTGCTGGTGCTGTAATTGACTAATAACTACGTTTGATGCTTGCAGATATCTTCTACGTTCTCTTTGATTTGGTTGATTAGGAATTTTATCTGGTTGTAAACCTTGCCTTTTATTTGCCATTTCATGTAACCGAGGAGGTGGTTGCCCTGCTATTGTATAACTTGATTTTTCAGACATTCCATGTACGGCATCCTTTCGGTCCCCTAGAAATTGAGCATTGTTTTTTCTTGCTGCTCGTTGTTGCTTTAATGATCTTCTGGACATCATCTTAGCAGGAACTCCTCTTATATTACTAGACGCATTCTGTGCGTCAAGATAATGTAAATCTTGCCTTTGTTTGGGTATGATAACTGGTGAGTTGTCAGGTTTCTGAGGAAAAGAGTTATGTGCTGGAACAATTGGTGCATTGTCATTCTTAGAAATCTGATCAATACCACGTTGAGTTTCACCTCTAAATTTATTTAACTTCTTAGTAAATATTTCAGTTTCATCTTTCTCGTTATTACCTGAAGGTGTAGCGTTTTGTTGATGGGGTAGCAAACTGTTATTTGCATGAGAACTAAATGAAGTTATTGCCGAAGTGTTTTGAGTATTCTCACCCTTTTCTGATAACACATTTTTATTTTCACGGGGTGGTTCCCTTGCAGCATGGTTTGGTACATGAGCTTCCGTGTGATCATATCTCTTTGTTATCGTTTGGGAATTTCTACTACCATATTTAGTCATTTTTTTTATTCCGATGTTGATATTATTTGTGTTAATATGGTTGTCACCAATTTGACTGTTAGGCATACCAATTTGCTGGGTAGTATCGTAGAAAGGATTTTTGGTATGAGTTTGCAATTGCTGGTCAGGAACCCTTTCTGGTAATCTTACCATATTATCGTGTATATGGTGGTTGTTAGTGTGAATTGCAGTTGTTTTAGGGATTGGTTGTGTTTGCTGGGTGGAATATAGAGGGTTTATTTCAAACACACTTGCAGCTGATGTATTCTGTATTGGTATATTTTCTGTTTGTTTCGAATTTAAATTTCCATTATGAGGTTTTCTTGTATGGCTTCTTCTAACTGGCTGTCTAATTCTATTTTGTCCATCAAGTTCAGATGGAGGTACTACTAGTAAACTATTTGGATTTACTTTAAAATTGCTTTTTGTTAGTCCCGCCCTCTGCTTCCTGGTCAACTTGAAAACGCTATCTATTTGGCCCTCCTGTTTGATAACAGCTTCACTTCTAGACTTCATTGTAGTCTTCGTATCTTTGATTGGATGTGAATAGTCAAATTCCATAGAGTCTCCAAACTGCTGAATATCCTTTGCAAGACCTCTCAATGTTCCTATGATCTTCTTGAAGTGGTCACTACTGTCGAAAATTATACTTGGATTTGATTGTCCTTCCCATGCTTTCTTCAGTAACTGTAGGCCACTTCTGTGGGATTGTTCAAAATCACTTAATTGGGTCAAGAATTTAGATCTCTCTATTGTTGTTTCCTTTTCGTTGTCGAGGGTATCGGTTTCTGTTTCAGGTACAGAATTATCCTGAACAAGTTCTTCGACGTTATTATTCTCACCGGATTGATTGTTAGCTACTGTAATTTCTCCTTCATTCTTCAGGTCGATAGTTGATAAATTGAATGGATAATTTCTCTGTAGCAATTCTTCAATTTCTTTTGACACATTATTTTTAGGATACTGTTTAATGTGTGAATTGACAGCAATATTTTTATCACGATTGTCATTTTCGACTTCTATATCGATATCTGAAGGGCGCTCATTACTTTGTTTCCAATTTTTATCATTGGAGATTTCCTCGGTAATCGCATTTTTATCAAAATCATTATGTTCCGTTGTCTTTCTCAGATCAGAAACCTCCATATATCGATCATCCGTATACTCGTCCTCTTTGTAAACTTGCAGGCGGGATAACGGTGTATCACTATCATAAAATTTATCTTGATCCATTGGTTTATTTTCTTGTAGAGGAATATCGTCGTATGTATCGTCGAGACCATTGTATTCATTTTCAGTTCTTTTTGTCGAGGATGGACCTTTGAAATCTTCACTCTCAGATGCGGTCGTTCTTTCATTCTTTATCTTATTGTTAACCAAAGTATGTAATGGTTTAACCTTTTCGGAGATTATCTTAACAATACTATTTTTAGGAGCACTGTCATCTGTTTGGATTTGCTGCTCTTCATTGGTTGTATGTGATACCGATACCGAGTATTCGATATCAGTTGATTCATTATTAATTACGGCAGGAGTAGGTTCAATACTGTTTTCTGGAACGTCGGCCATTAATCTAGATGTTGTGTTGACAGTATCATAGAGTGGAAAATCCTTATCGATTTCTCTTTCGGCCGTTGCCATTCTGTCCTCGTTAAAATTTTCAATCGATTCGCTAACAGCTGTGGAAGGGGTTTCGTTCACTTTCCTTGATACCTTAGAAGTATCCACCTTCAGAGCAGTACTTAATGCATCAACAACATTATTTTCTGCTTCAGCAGGTTCAGGTTCTGTTGTCGCTGGATTCACGTTCTCTGTAGTATTCATCATATCTTGTTTTACAGGTTCTGCAGTTACTGTGTTACTTTGAAATGTTTCATTATCTCTCGTGACTTTATTATCTGTAGCTATTATTGGCGGATCGTTTTCCTGGACTGTGTCTTCTTGAGCCGGATAACTGTCAGTGTCATCAGACACGCTTTCCTTCCGTGCAACATTGGTACCACCATTACTATCTTCGATGCTAGTTTCCATCGCTAGATTCCGCATAGTATCGTTAGTGAGTATGTCTTTCTCCTTCACCACTATGGAGTTGGCCAAGATTGTTGCAGGAGTGGTCGAGCCAATATGTTGCATCCCGGCAGCTTTACTAGAGAATCTTATTGGGGTTTTCTTATAGTCATTGTTTGTATCTTTTAGAGATGCATCACTTATATTTAATGGATGACTATTAACTTCTGGATTTTGATATACTGTATGGTTCTCGCCTGGAGTATGGTCGGGTTCTGTTGAAGCTGATTTCAAATCTGCATCATAAGGTTCAGTCTCTCCAAAACTTGGTAATCCTCCTAAAGCCCCGGAGTTCCGCAAATTACGGATGACTAGTTGAGGATCAGATTTTTGAAGTGTTCGATTACTTCTCTGAACAATGATATTTAACTCTCTCTTCTCAAAGGCATCTCTTAAAATATACTTATCTAAATTAAATAGTTCAACTAGATCACCAAATGTATAGCCTTTTCTCAACAAGCTATAGAGTGCATCTTCATACTCAGGTAATAACTTTCTAATTGTTTCTTGTGTAGAATCTTTGGATCTTGGGGTGTCATTTCTACGAAACGAATCATGACCAGTTGGGTTTAAATGTATCCTTGAATATAAATCTGCGGATGGTGGAGTAGTATTTCTATTATTAGTTGAGGGGTATCTTGATCTTGATCTGGATCCTTTCCGATGTCTGGATCTATTACGTGATCTGGGTATAGCTCTTCCTGAAGGGCTACTCATTTTTTTATATCTCTTCACTTGATGACACTTATTCTCTTGTATTGTTATCCTGTTTCAAAATGTGTTGGTTATATATTGTTCCTTTGACGGCCTTCTAACTGTATATTATAAGTACAATAAGTAAACAGTTGTCCTTTATCATGACGTTATCATCCATATGATAGAAACGGTCTTTAATCTGCTCATCCATTTTTATTACCGTCTTGTTTTGTTTTTTTCCGTTTAAAATGCTAGGTAGTTAAAACTTCATTAATGTCACTTTCGTCAGGATTTAGATTGTTATCAGAAAAAAATATAAGTTAGTTCCCACAAAATTGTTCAATTTAATACTACAATCACATACAAAATTCTACTCTTCCCATAATATTCCATATTATATCGGAATCTAGTGTCACTACCTAATTGTTTGTCCCATTTTAGTGCCTTTTATATGGATCTTTTTCGATGTATCTCGACTTCCACACCTAAACTTAAGCACACGAAATTTAGGTTTAAATACGAAAGTGGCTAGTCTCTCTAATACTCATAGTGTAAGGATATTGAAAAGGGTTGATGTTGAGATATGTTCGATAATGTGGCATTCTTTTTATATAGATGTAACTTGATCTACGGTTGAAATAGTCATTTTATGGTGAATATCCCCCGTGGTACGGTATACGACTTATTGACAGGATTAACGTTAGGTTAAATAAGAATATATCACCCTCGGATATGACTAAATATCCTGGGATGTGATAATATAATTGTAGTACTAATACTGACATAGGCAAGATATAAAAGCTACGATAAGCTAAAGTTAATAAAGAAGAGAATGTATTAAGTTGTGTCGGTATAATGTACAAAGAGACAATTTGAAAATATTATAAAAAGAAAGTAAAGACAGAAATAAATAGATGTGCAAAATTGTGATTCTTATTGTAAGGCGATGCCTCTAAAATGGTTTTGTCTCTAGTGGTATAACATTTCTGTTTTTAACTCATTCATGGAGGTATTTGTGTTTAATGTCCTAATATTTAATGACAGAGAAATGTGCTTATTATAATAACCTGGCACTTATGTTATCTTGATATGGATGTACAGTTTATGATATCTGTTGGTTTAAATGTTCTCGTAGGTTATTTATTATGTGGAATAACCGAAGAGTATTTTGAAAAATATTGAATGCAGTATCGAATTATGCATCTGTTGATAAAGCGTCTATTCTTTTTAATTGTTTGCTTTACCAAAAAATTTGAAATGTGATTAGTATAAAAGGCAAATAACGATTGTATTAAATCACTGACGAATAAATGTTGCATCACTCGTGTTAATGCTATGAAACTCGATGGTATATAACGTGTGAGCAAAGTGATTATACTCTCACGTTCCATGTTATCATAAAGGCTATTTCTACGTCTCAGTTTAAACCGCCATTAGGTTTTATGCCCCCTGTTAAAACAGAAGAGAATCGTAGGTTCGATAATTAGAATCACACGTAAAATATGATAGTATATGGAATTTATTAAATTAAATTATGTAAGTGTATGTATATTCCGATTAATTATATATATCTTATGCAATAACACTCTCTTGTTCAGCTTCCAGGTCTTCATTGTCACCAATATTATTGAATTGTAGGAAATGAGTTGCACGATGTAATTCATTATAGAATTCAACTGGAATGCCAAGCCTCATATCACAGGCTAGATTTGCGTTGAAACTTGTACCCATAAATAGATAATTCCATACTTTGCTTCTCGGAATGATAAAGTTACCCATAATACGGTCTGATAACAGTAATTGGGCATAATTGCTGAAACCTGGTTCAAAACCTTCAGCCTCGTCGTCAAGGATATCCCTGTTATCTGCACCCCACTGATAACCTTCTTCAGAAAGATTATATGCAGTAAGAGATATACTACCTGAAGTCGAGAAGATACTAATATCGATTAGATTATCTCTGTTACTCTTTTCAGCAAATGCTGTCGTTTGTGTGTTGACTTCTGCAGCAGACATGAATTTAATATCTTTACTCTGCGTGTGCATCCAACCTAGTAATTCTAGCCCTTCTAAATCTGGGTTTTCTTCTACTACTGGGGCCTTACCTAGTTGTATGTGCCTACTATCAGCTAATTGTGGAACTAAAGCTACAGTTTTTACTTCCTTAATATTAGCGTGACCTTCTGCAGCTTTACCGTACAAGTATGCACCAATTTGGATTTTCACATCAGATACTTCAATGAACTTTTTCAGCAAATTGTTAGGTAGAACAAAAATAGATTTCTCTTCGACAAAATCCTCTGATGCAACATAGATATTCTTAAGACGTAAATAAAGTAAACTATTAGCAATTGCATTTTGTCTCCATTCACTTTTCGAGTTGAATTCTTGATTCTCATAATTTGCAGATGTAACAACAACAATATCCTCACCCTGTGCATTGGTAGTTCTCGTTTTCATTACTGAAGTTGCACCACTTGCTTGATCTTCAGCTCTTGCAGCCGCAAGTTCCGCCATCTTTTGTCTCTTGACAGAAGGAGCTTTGATATTTTGGCCAAGGATTAAATCTTTAATCTCAGTCTGAGTCAATGCGGAAATATTAACATTGTACTTTTTACCATACTCTACCAGGATTAAGTCACGCATTTGAGATTCAACAGAGATCCATTGTTCATCAGAAAAGGATGGCCATAAGTGATTCTTCTTTATAATGATTGTTGGATCACCTAAAATAATTCCCTTGGCTTTTTCCTCATCTGTCTTCAGCCCTCTTAGTAGTAAGATTAATCTTGAGAATGCGGTGTATGATGAAACTCTATCTAACCAATCATCATAAATATTAAATAACACCATCTGTGGTTCTGTTGCTTTCATAACAATGTCCGAAAGTTTATCGATAGACATAGCAGCTGCAAAGGGTAATCTCAGTTCCGTAGGACGAATAACAATATTTGGGAAATCTAACATATGAACTTCAAGAGGATCTAACATGGCTTTGCGTGTTACAATAATTTGTTTTGGTTGTTCTTCCTTCGGCAATGAACGGACCAAAGCGCTAACTTCTTCTGCAGATTTCCATTTGGCCAATTGACTTAATCTCTTTTGACCTGCCCAAACAGACGTATGAATAATTTTCAAAAATAGGTGACCTGTCTTTGGATTTAAAATGAAAATACAACCATTAATGGCCTTTGTAGCAACATTACCTTCAAATGTTTTGTGGACAGTAACACGATAAACATTTGTATCGTCGACAAACAGTTTAACATCATTGTTGAAAAGCTCACTATAATTTGAAGAACTTAAGAATGGTTCTTGAATATTAGATTGATAGATTTGAAGACCCTTTCTGATACGCTCTCTTAGCACATATAGAGCAGGATTTGCTTTCATGATTGTTCTCATACCATTCTGTACTAATGGTTTCAAGCCGTTGAACCAATTACCATATGCATCATACATGTTGTAAGCCAGGTCAATACCAATCATAACACCAGTCGGTGATGGATACATACTAACATTATCTGTAGTGTAATCTAAAAATTTTGCTCTAACATAACGAGATATATCATGAGAATCATAATCACCGTATCTCAATTGAACATCAAACCACATTTTGTTTGTTGTAACAGCATTATATGTGTCATTCGTCTCATGTAGTAAAGAAGGCTTTGATACTTCCCATTGGTATAAACTGTCCATTGTGACATCAGCAGCGGATGAATTCATTTTATATGATTTACGAGGATGAACGGTTTCCTTTGTGACGGATTCAATTTGTAATGAATCCAGTTCTCCATCCATGATTTGGCATATATCAAACACAACACTCTCGTGTATCTTCTGCCATAAATGTGCTCTGAAAATTTGAATTAATGAAATTTTTAAAGTTGGGATCTTACCGTGTAGAAAAATACCAGTTAGATCTAGTTGCACAACGAAACCAACATATACGTTAGCTCTGTTGATAGTTGGTGACCACCATAAGGTAAAACGACGATTTGGAATTTGACTCAGACCAGTTCTTTGAGCATTGGTTAATTTTTTAAATTGCATGGAGTCTTCGAAACCTGAAGCCTTCTCCCAGAATAAACCTTCCCAAGAGTTGAACCCAGTACCTTTAAACAGCGTATGTTCCAATATAGTCTCAATGCCACCTAAAGCTTGGATAACGTCCGTTCTGTATGAGTTCAGGTTCCATAATTTCCCGTCATGGTTTGCATTAGTCCACCAAAAGGAGCTAATTCTTTCCAATGTATTTTCTTTAAATTCTCTGCGGATTCTGTGGCCTCTATCATACGCCAATGTGTGACGATCTCTTTGGAACAATGTACTGATACGAGGAATACCTCTATCCCATGAACCTTCCAATTCCTCAAATGTCATTCTTCTATTTTGCTCCATTGCAACTTGACGTTTGGCAGCGTATTCTGCCCAAACTCTTTGAGAGTCTAAGAATTCATTTTCCCAAGTAGTTATATACCTGAATATGGTTGGAATCGATTTGTCGTCATCGTGTGTCATACCTGCACGGAAATGCGTGATACCGGTGTCTGTTTGTTTAGACCATGATAAATCAGATGCTGGTATTAAAATATGTGAGGCACTAATCATGCCTAAACCACCTAATTCTTTAGGGGTGTAGAAAACAGCTGGTGGGAAACGAGTAGGCATCTTGGAATTCAAACCTAATTTTACACGATTCTGAATAGCTGTTTCACTTTTCACTAGAATGTCAAGTAATGCATCCGTGGTTAAGATAGCTTCTCTGAAGTATGTGAATAAACCTATCACTGTTGTATTCCACTTTGCAGCTACCTTCGTGAAAGCCCCATTACCAGCACTCATTATTATACCACGTATTCTACTTTCAAATTTCTTAACCTCTTGATCAGATACCTTCAAGTATGCCTTGGCTGTTCTTAATTTGGATTCTTCATCTACCAGATCCCACGCACTTTCATTGATAGTCATAACTTCTTCCATTCTTGTTTTTGGAAGAATACGGATTTCAAACCCACAAATTGAGAATAGCAGATTTGGATTATTTTTACTATAGACAGAAACAAAACTTTCATCCCAATTCATGTTCACAATTGATTTTGGTACGTGGCCTTCTATTTCCCAGAAAACAGCCCTACCTAAATTTACATCATCACGCATTAGTCTCATTCTAGCATCCTTTGGCCAGCATCTTTTGTTTCTGTAACCTACAGCGTTTTCGAAATTTGGATCAGGGTTCTCAGATAAGAAATCGCCTGTAAGCTCATCCGCTTCCTTTTCTTCAAAGTGAAATAGAATATTGATTTTATCTAGGTAACGTGAGTAAAGTCTAATTGGGTGTTTCTTTTCTATATATGAACTCTTAAATTGCATGAACTCATTCGGACTATTTGGAGGACCAGCTAAATCCATCGCTCTATCGTGACCTAGAATTAAAATATCGATAACAAGGCCATAGAATTGGTAAACAAAGGAGGAAAATTGGTGTGCTTTCAGTAAACCATATTTGTTGATATAGCTCATATCCTTAAAATTAATAATTACATTATTCTTGGAAGTGATGTAATCTGCCATATTAGGATCGATGATCAATCTTAGTAGTCTATTAAGTAAAGTAAAATCTACTTTTTCACAGAATTCACTTAGATTTGCTTCTAACATTACGGTGGATTGACCACGTTTTACATCCCATACATCAGAGACATTATTTACACCTTGGGCCCATTTATAAGCCAACAAAGGTGGGATCTCTGAATCAGATGGCTTAATCCAGTTTGGAAATAATTTCCTTTGATCAGCTTCGTACCATAAATATTGATCCAAATATGCGTCAGTAATTTTTTCCAAAGGATCCACAGAATACACCGGTGCAATATTTTGATAATGATCAATCATAGTTAAATCTACCGGTTTAAAAACTCTCTGTGTTAGTAAATACTTTTTGACTCTATTCAGTGTTTCATGTGGATTATCATAAGCTTCCTCTATTAATGCTAATTCTTCTCTTTCCCTGGAATTCATATGAACTTTAGAACCGAAACTGTCCTTCAGATTTTCTAACGCAAGTACCAAGATTTTTGTATCATTCTTGTATGTTAAAGGTGGAAACGGAACCGGAGAAAAGTTTCTTGCTTCTAACCAGTCTACCATAGTTGAGAAAATTGAGGTTGCCTCATCTGGTGAAATTTCTGGACCATTTTTCTCCATGGAATTTTGTCTTTCTTGTTCGTTCTTGACCCAAAGTCTAGTTAATCTACCTAAATTTTTCTTAACAATATTCTTCTCAACTCTTACTCCTCTTCTTATACGTTCACGGTTATAATGTGCAGAGGAAACCCAGCCATCAGCTTTTGCTTTAATATAACGTTCAATGATATTCTTGATCGGTTCTGGCATGCCTGGAACATCCCATGGGATATTTGCTTTCCAACATCTCCAAGCTTCACTTAAATGTTGCAAAATTGTTCTTGCTTTGCTTTGTCTGATCCCTTCCGGTATCATATCTAATATATCATTCATTACGGAGGCTCTTAATTCTAAATCGTAGTAAGCATCTGATCTTTGTTTAGTAGTTGACTTGACAACTTCATTATTACGACCTTCAAATTGTCTTGTTAATAGATTACCTAACCATCTTTCTAGTAATGGAATAATACCTCTTAAGAAGAAGATCCAAACTCTCCAGCCTGGTTGCCAAAATCCACATCCAGGACCTTTACCGATAATCTTATTGAATCTGTAGTATACAACATGTTTTAAGTCCTTACAGGCTCTAATTTGGTGCATTACTTTATATTTGTAACGATAAATACCAGTAAGTTGGCCAAGGTGATTCAAAATATAGTAAATACCATCAGCTAATTGGAATGCATCGACATTGCCTAATCTATATTGCACATGGGCATCTACTAATAATTTCACCATTTTTAATATCTCTCTCATTAGATGGAATGCATTACCAAATCTGGATTTCTTTCTTTCTTTTGTGGTTAATGTTTTGGTTGGTTTCAGATTGAAATTATAGTCTAAATGTAGATATGTTAAACCTCTTTTGTGTATCATTAGATTCAACATATTATGACCCTGTTTACATAATTGTAAACCGGCTTCAACCCAATCAATGGTTGTCTGTTGGAAATATTTTGTATTTTTCAAGCTTTTTAATAGTTTGGTTTGTTGTTTCGATGATGATCTTTTCTTTTTCAATTCGTTAAATACATGACCTTTCAATAACTTCTGGTAAGATACTCTGACCTTGACAGGGTATTCTTCATCTGGATGTTGTAAATACCACTTCTTAATCAGGGCTACATCTTGTGCTCTCACCATGGTACCCGATCTTCGGTTATATGGGAATGGTGCATTATATAAAGCAATTGCATCCTTTGTCTCAGGAACAGATAGTTCTTGCTCATGCATTAATGGTGAAAATGATTCTGGTAAAATAAGTTCATCATCTTGCTCTTCTTGATTCGTTTTTTGATCCTCAGATTTAATATCGAAAAAAATTAACGGATTAAATGATGGATCAAAATAATATGCAGGAATATCATAGTCATCTTCATTATTTATCATGCATGAAATTGGGTGACTATACCATGATAGTTGTATAGCTCGTGGTCTTGAATTATATAAATGAGGAAATGCAATCCTGTATTCACTTCTTATGGGTATTCTGAATATTATTCTATCAATTGAATTGAATTCATTATAGTCTGTTTCTTCTTCCTTAGGAAATAGTGGTTCGAACTTAGGCCCACCCGGAATTGTTGTATTTAATGCCTTTGAAGTTAGAAATGATCTCTTGTCAAATAAGTAATAATAATTCTTATCTGTAACAACATCCCGTAGTGGAGTAGATAATCTGTATAAATTTGCCATTATTGAAAAATCCAGGTTCCATTTTTTGTATGAAGTCCCATTTACTTTACTTTCATCTTCAATTAATGGCTTAACATCATAAAACCAATCCTTTACAGCCTCATCTTCATCGTTATCTAGACTTAGTGTAACTGCTTCTGGGGGTTCCGTAGGCTGTATATTTTCAAAATAGGATAAAGGTGGTTCATCATCATCAAATCCTGGAAATCTCATTCTTTTGAAATGTGTTCTATCACGTTTCTCTCTTCTCATAGCAATCCACATAGTTGACCATTGAGCTGAATAGACTGGTTCAATGACACGAGGGCTTTCGTTAACAAATGTAATAGCACCGGACATATGATATAACACTTTCACTTCTTTAACTTGTTCCCAAGGCTGCGGCATATTCTCGACTAGTTTCAGCACTGCATGAGGTAAATATTTCAATGCACCAAGGAAAGCACGTTTATCGTTATCAAATCTCTTTGAAGTCATGTCTGAATGGGAATCCACTATTTTTCTTAGATGTTCAGGAGGCATTTCAACTTTATTAGATCCCACTAAGCCTCCTTGTTTTTTAGTCTTCCTTCTAGGTTTCCTACTTCTAGATTTTTTCTGTTTTTTGAAGCTTTGATTATCATTATTCTCTGATTCATTCTGTCTTTTCCTTTTGTTTATATCTTGTAGGTTTGAAACTTTTTCTATTAGTTCTGAATCATTAGACTGTATCTGTTCTTGTTCTTCATCGGATTCAAAACCAGGTGGGGGAGGCGGTACAGTTAAATCATATTCATTCAATGCCCCTTCATCATTCTCAGATTCTTCGAACCCCGGTGGTGGAGGTGGTTGCAGTTCACCTTCGGAATCATCTTCAAATCCAGCAGGTGGAGGAGGGGGTAACATGTCTCCCATATCGTCATTACTATTTTCATCATCTGAATTCATTGGTGGTAACGATATATCTGAGAAGTTCTCGTCTTCGTCTGACATAAACCCAGGTGGTGGAGGAGGGGGTAAATCAGACATTGTTTATCTTTATTTATATGTGTGAAATCCTTTAATTTCGTACTTTTTCTTGGATCTTTTACGAATTTAAATACTTGGATTATTCGATTGTTCAAAAAGAATTTTACACATATAAGGTCTAGCCATTGTAATTGTTTGGAACTTCACTATCTCATCTCAAACGTTACCGCCCATAGTGAAAAAAAAGTTGTTGTTATTATTTTCCTTTTTCCTTTGAAGCCAGAATAAATTTTCATGTTCCGGTTGTTAAGGCGATGCCCCCAACGGACCATAGCATATAAATTTTACATATATTGTTATATATTGAAAAAACTTCCAAACTTATTTGAGAAGCATTCTGCAATTTCTAGCAATTGTTCGGGCCTCTTCAACTTCTTGAGATGTACCATTAGTTATACCTATCGCCAAATTGTAAGCCTCCTCGTATTTTTTGTTCTGGAATGCATCGTTAGCCAGCCATAGTTTTGCTTTGATCGCTTCATCTGTTATCAGACCCTCGTTCGTTCTCTCGAGTTCCATACATTTAGTCATGTACTGTTTGCAATTATCTAATTCTCCAGCTTCTTGGTACTGTTGTGCCAATCTATAAAACAGTAATGATTCCTGGTCAGGATTTGCAGACAACTGTAGTGCTCTTTGATAGCATTTAATAGCACCGCCAGAGTATTTTAATTTTGAATAACATTCAGCAGTTGCCTGCCACATTCTACGATCCAACGGCTTTAATGCGCAAGCTTTCTGGAAATAATATAACGAATACATATGCATATCTAGCACTTCATATGCTTGTCCCAGACCATACCATGCCCTGAAATCTCTATTATTAATATCTACTGCTCTACGGTAACATTCAACAGCAGCATGAGAATTCTTTAATTCAACAAATTCATGACCCATTAGAGTCCATGCACTTGTTGATTTCTTGTTTAAAATTAATGCTCTACGGAAATACATTATAGATTTTTCATGTTCCTGTCTTGCACTAAAATAATTAGCAATAATACTACATGTCTCAGGACGGAATCTATCTATCTGTGACACAAATTGTGCCAGATATGCTAACTTTGATTGTTTCTGCATCACATATAAGATATTGGAATATATATCTAGATCCTCCAATCTATATGGATCTATCTTTATTATTTGATCAAATACATTTTCAGAATTAGCATAATCCATATGATTATAGTACACTAAAGCGTTTTGAGCCTTTAGAAATGCAAAATTTGGTGTTACTGTAAGCAGAGATTCTAAATTCTCCAGGAACTCATCAATATTACCACTGAATTCTTGAAATAATGAAAGTTTGAAAAATTTAAGCATTATATTTTGTGACACTATCTGTTGTGTTCCAATATTATTCTGATGACTTAATTCAAATTGCTCATTTAAATGCTTAAGAATTAGTAAGGATTCATCTGATCTTGATACACAGTCCAGAAGTTCGATCCAGCAGGTCCAATTGTAAGAGTATAGACTCAGAGAGTTGATAAATGCTGTTAATGCTTGTGGTTTGTTCCCATTTTGGTTTAATAACACACCTTTCAAATAATATAATAATGCTAAACCTAGTTCAGTCTCCTTTGAATTTAAGAAATTGGACTCATTGGTATTTAAATAGTCTCGAAGTTCTTTCAGTAATAACGCCACACTTGATTGGTGGCCGTCTTCCATGTATTGTACACCATTCTTTTGCTTAGATTGGGTATTTGTAAAATCTGTAAACCCATTCATTTCTGGATTTTGCTCACTTTCCCCATTATCAAACATATCTAAATTGTCATTAATATTATTACCACTTTTAACTTTCCCTGTTACTAAAATATTCTCTACACTTTCCACCGTTTTCTTATCCCAGGATAAATATTTACAATATAGTTGTAAAAATTTCAATCTAGGTTCAGTAACATTCTCTAAAAAAAATGCACATCGATCAAACTCTTTACAATCAAACAACGAGGAAGCTAACAAATATTTATCAAATTCATCTTGCGTAAAACCATCATTCGATCGAGGTAACTTCCTCTTCTGAGAACCATTGAAAATCATCTTACTTGGACTGGTAGACGATGTCACATCAATCATAGGCTCCTCGCTGATATCTCCACTAGCCAATGGAGTCTCTTCCATACCATATAACGCTTCAATTGACCACTTTGCAGATTTCATTATTTTCCACTGCGATAACTGAATCGATGAGCATCGGAGTGAATCCTTAACATCACGTAATATCTCTATTGTCTCAATCCTATTCATATTATATGCTATCCGTGGTTCGTTTGATATTACTATATTATTAGGTCAGTTCCCCTTATAACTATGTGAAGTTCTGCCTTATTTCATGTTTGTGGTGACTACGATATCCACTGCTTCTATACCATTTACCTGATTCTCCATACAGTAAACAAACTTGTTCCCGCCTTTTTTGTACGGTAACTAATGGCGGGTCCATTTTGCCTGAGACTAAATTTTTCAGTTAGACAACTGTAACAACAACTCGAGAGGAGCTTATTTGAAGAAATGGAAGAGTTAAATTAGTCAATGAGAAGTTAATACCCAGGGATAGCAGGGCCTCGTTTCGAATATTTTATTAGGGCAAGGACAAGATGACCACTGATAGTGAGAACTCATATTTCGAATCTCTGTGCGAGATGGATCGAGTACTTCAATCCAACCATGAAGTATTACAAGAAACTATTCAAGTTTTAACGAAATTGACTAATGATAGCGCCAATGATGGTGAATTGTTAAAATATTTGGGGGTATTACACGAGTCATATGATAGATTACTGGAAAGCTCGACAGATTTAAGGTATAGTAAATTTCAAACAAGAGAACATCAAATATCGAACGTTAATAAGATGGATATAGAGAATAGAGAATATATTATTGGGAGAAAGACGTGGCCTGATTTGAGACAATATATTACATTGTTAGATAGTATTAATAAGGATTCCATTGCATATACGAATTTACTGAATAAACTTTCTGTTGAATTGGTGAAACAGATAGATGTCTCAGATCCACAAATTTCAGAAATTGTATTTGATAAATGGAAACCACCTAATGAATTTCAAAAGATTGTTGATAATTATTATGAATCAGACGCAACTAATAGAGACGGATTGAATGATGAATTAACCAAATATTTTAATAGTATCAAGTTATCTCGTGCTAAATATACCCTTCAAAATAAATATCTGTTACAAAGACATTTAACTGAATTGAACAAAGAGGCTAACTATTGGAGAGGTGAGTTAGACAATATAGAGATGTTACTGTTCGGTGATGGTCCACATTCTATAAGGAGGACTTTACAAACTGTTGATAAGTTAAAGACTAAATTAGGTACAGAGGCCAAAAATTGATCCTAGGGGTAACTATATAAAAATCATTGCTCTACTTCATCATTGACACCTACCTGATTATTCATATATATATTAATTTACGTATAGTTCTAGCATATATAAATTCATCTTTTGTAACAATTTATATGACATCATAATAAGGAATGCAAGTTACTGTTTGGGACTATTTTTGTTCTGTAAATACACTTGACTTTCTTACAAAAAAAATAAAGGTTAAAGACAAAGCTCTTTGTGTAAAACTAAAAAGAACAAAGAGTTAATCACGAGGCAAAAAAGTATACTCATAGCTAGATAACGACTCCCAAAGTACTATGCTGTGCACTTCAAAAAGTTTTACACAAATCCATACCATACGAGCTAGTCTCCTAAGATTTAAATCAACAAATATTCCAGATAATGCACCTACATTGATTGAAAATGAAGAGTGGTTGGGCACACTAGATGATAACTCAGAGTTGACTCATGATACAAATATCGAATCCAAGAACTACTTATTCGATAAACATGCTACGAAGAATGAAAAATTTGCTGTTAAAATCTTATCGAGGCCACCGGATTCTAAATATATTAAGATACAATCTGCACTAGAAAATTTCACTTCAATTAACTATTTAAGACAGTATAATAAACATAATCATACCCAGGGAAATTTTGTAGATGTAAGAATTATACAATGTAGAAGTGGGAACGGTGGTAATGGTTGTATATCATTTCTGAGAGATGCAAATAGAAGAGTTGGACCTCCAGATGGTGGTGACGGAGGTGATGGGGGTTCAGTATATGTACAGGCCGTCGAAGGAATGAATTCATTATCTAAATTAAAAACTAAATATATTGCAGGTGATGGGAAAGCTGGTGCTGCTACTCAACTGGATGGGAGCCGAGGTAAAGACATATTAATTACTGTACCGAAGGGCACGGTAGTTAGTTGGTGTCTTGATCCTAAGACAGTAAGGAGTCTGGTTGAGACAGAGTTGGAAAAGGATAGACTGAAACCGTTGAAGAATATTTTGCATGAGAATATATTAGATATCGATTGTTATGGTAGACACAAAGGGGATATAAATCCAAAATATATTCAATTGTTTAGAAAACAATATGAACCTGGAGAAGGTTGGATATATAATGAGAAGTCTAAAGAATATCATGAAGAGAAAGATTGGTTTAGGAAACTAAATAAAAATGTTGCTCGTTATGATAGAAGTTTAGATGTAGATGAAGTTTCCAAGGACAAAATTCCTCTATTTGGTATTGATCTCGATGAAATTACAGATAAACCAGTATGTCTCCTAGAAGGTGGAAAAGGTGGTTTAGGTAATATGCATTTCTTAACGAGTGTAATTCGTAACCCAAGGTTCGCAAAGATTGGTAGAAACAGTCTCGAGTGCTATTTTATGTTTGAATTAAAATCCATTGCAGATCTGGGATTGGTTGGATTCCCAAACGCAGGAAAATCTACGATTCTAAACAAGATATCAAATGCTACACCAAGAATAGGTAGTTGGGAATTCACTACATTACGTCCAACAATAGGTACTATCATGAGAGGACCAGGAGCCGAAAATTTTACTGTTGCAGATATTCCGGGGATTATCGAAGGTGCACATCTGGATAGAGGAATGGGTCTTGAGTTTTTGAAACATATAGAGAGATCAAAAGGTTGGGTATTCGTTGTTGGGTTGGATGAGAAAGATCCCTTGTCTACATTGAAGATATTGATCAATGAGGTAGGTGGATTAGAGAAAGTTCAAACCAAGAACATTCTTGTCGTATGCAACAAAGCTGATATCGATGTGAATAACCCGGAATCTATGCAAAAGTTTTTGAAGGTTCAACGATTTGCAACAGAACAAGGATGGGATAGTATACCTATCAGTGCTCTAAATGACGAAAATACAGATATTCTTGTACAAAAGATGGCTAAATGTGCGCAAAATATCGAGTGAATCTAGGTAATGTAACCTCATGGCTACCTGATTCCTCAATTTCTTGGTATTAAATACATGTAAATAGTAATAAATATTAGCCAGGCACACTGAATCAACCTTATTCGTCTATATTTATATCCTTTTATCGCTATTTTATCATTCGTAATATGTGTATTATACTCTTTGTCATAGCCCACCTATTAAAATGGCGCACAACCGACGTTCATGGTGAAAATTTTCATTGAAGCTCATCGCTTACCGGAAAGGTCAACACTGCTTACACGGAAAGTGGAAACCGAAAGTGAAAAATTTTGGGCATCGAAAAATCTTTAAACAGTTTCAACACATGGTGAAGTTTCTGATTAATAGTCAAAACCCAGATAATTTGTAAATGTATTAGTATAACCGTCAGATAGGTTACTATATTATCGTGTTTACGTTAGAAATAATCATTTGTTTGCTGAATAACGTGTGAGAGTTTGAAGATCTAACCACATTTATAAGTACGTTACCGGAGAATCATACATCATGGATCAACATAATCATATTCATTACCAGGCTCAAGACCAAATGATGCAACAACAGCAACAACAGCAAATGGGTGCTACTGTGCTATGTTGTAACTGTGGTACCCCTATTGATGGGTCTACAGGTTTAGTGATGTGTTACGATTGTATTAAATTAACTGTCGATATCACTGAAGGTATTCCAAGAGAAGCTAATATTTCCTTCTGCAGAAACTGTGAAAGATTTTTACAACCTCCATCCTCATGGGTTAAAGCA
>JAXQGP010000057.1:0-106254 GCA_037040125.1 Kazachstania sp. M6911
CTACTATTTTTGCCACTGAGATCAATGCTACCGTGAATAAAGAAGATAGTAAACTTCCTTTAATAACGAATGTATGGGAACGTATCACAATTCCAGTCAATTCGAAGATCAAAGAAAAGTATAAAAAGATGAAATTGGATTGGTATGGGAATGATAATTATGATGATTCTGCTGATGATGAATATTTCAAATTTGAAGATTCTGAAGAATTTTATGGTGCTAATGAAGATGGTAGCATTGATGATGCCGCTTTAATTAGAGGTTTTGAATTTGAAATTAAGGAAGCGTCACGTAAAGTTTCCAAAACTACAAAGAAAACAATTAGATGGGCCAATGTTTTAGAACATTAGTCTCAATAATGAAGTTAATGACTCTCCATAGCGATGTACTATATTTTTATGATTATTTACAATATTCTTTATGATACCAACCCATATACGTCATGAAAGAACATTATTTGAAGAACACTAAACATTTTTTACCAACGAACACGAACTCAAAAATAACATTTATCCAAAACAGTATAATTGTTTACTGATCTGTTTTTCTCTTTTACGCTGTCATCAGAACGGTTTTATTTTTTTTGAAATCGGTTGTTATTTTTATATTAACCTGCAAACTTGTTAATAACCTGGACTGAATTGTAACCCATTGTAAAAATTTTGCTAAGTTACTTAGAATTATTTATATATAGCAAATATAGCTTTTAGTTAGATAGACATCTGTATAGATATATATAAATTAGAGGATAAAATTAAAATGAAATTATGAAAATAGTGCCGTAATTACCCAAAGGTTGATATGTCACTATCTTTATATTTGCATACATTATCTTGCTCTATTACTGGAGATAAGAAAATCGATATAGAATTAGTTAATGGGATAGTATTACTAATAAAAGAATAAATCAATTATAACTCACATTAATTGTCATAACCATCACATGTTTTTACCAAGACCCGGAGGTGATTATTCCTACATACCTTTAGAACTGTTATCTTAGTTATAAAAATAACTTTATAGATCATACGAGATTATATATCTTTCTTGATTTATAATATTCTTACTCATATTTCAAACCAAAATTTAAAGCCTTAGCCTTTTCAAGATAGACAAAACTGAACCAATGGGACAAAGACAATTTCAACAAATTAATCCTAATAGAACAAAAATCTGAACCTTTTGAGAAATAGAACCATATACCCAAAATTCAAATTTGCAAGAAATCTCTGATTTGAAAAAAATATGATCTATTCCCTTAAAATTGTTGCAAACCAAACATAGCCTTTAAATCCCTTACATTTTTCAAATGCTTCAAAAAGGATTATAATAGGTTGCATTTGAGAAAAATAAGATGAAATTACTTCACAATAATCTTAAAATACACCATAAAGATATAACACCCTTTATTGTATCAAAATAATAGACCAAGAAATATTTAGTTTAATAAAATTAATACAATGGCACTCAGCAAGTAAGAAAATTAATATTTCTTAGGGTCTTTCAAAAATCGGTGACTCTACTGGATTATAATCAATAGAATTCAATCCACGAATCTCTCTTCATTTAATCTGTTTATATAAATAATTTAAACAATAGAACAATAAATAAATAAATAAATAAATAGATACAAAAGGCAAAGCCATTTTAATTTTTAGTCTTTATTGATGTGTCTCATCATTTGTCTTTTTCCTCCGGGGGAAAAAATGACGGACTTGTATCTTGAACCCCTATTGTCTTTTAAATAGAAAAACCCATCAAGATTGAACTAAATTGGTAATTTTTCAATGGAATATTAATTAACAATAAAAAATTATTCGTTTAATTCGTACCTTTTGCCTGCCTTCTATAAAATCTTGATATATTTCAATATAATGAAAAAAATTTACTAAATTTAACGAACGAGGCGTAAAAATATGTTTTAAATTTGTAAAATTGGAATTTCGCGGTATTTTAATAAATTTAACAAATCGTGAATTTTACTAAATTAGGCAGTTTTTCCAATCGCGGTATATGATATAGTGGGAAAAATTTCCGAGTCTTGATTCCTCATTTTTCATTTTTTTTTTTACCTCAAGTGGTAAAATTGGTGAATTTTTTAATTTTTCCATTGATGTTAAAAACTGACTAAGTTTTTCCGAACAAGTCTTGAAAACCCCGAAAGTTCTTCTCTGCATTTAGTGTAAGAAGTAGATGAGTTTTTAATTGCCAACAATCAATGAAGGAGATCCATTAGAAAAAGAAAGAGGAAGAGATATATTAAGTTTTAAAATAGTTTTTTGAAAGACGTAATTTCTTGTAGCGGGGTTTACTAATTTAACGTTATTGGCTTAGTTAATTTTTTACTTGTTTCGAGAAATTAATGAAAATGGATTTACTTAATTAAACTCATCATTTTCGTAAATCAAATTTAATAATTGCGAAGATCTTATAATATATATAAACGAACAGATAAATTTTTAAAAAGGTATTATTTTGAAAGTTTGCAATATTTCTTGTTAAATATAAAGACATTCGAAACAATATCTCATTGAAAAGTTTCTTCTTTGCAATAAAAACAAATTAAATGTCAGCATAAAATGAGATTAAGAGACATTTTAATAAGTACGATACTCTCCATCGGTATAGTAAAAGGTGAAAATATTATAGATAAAATTAAGGATGAAGAAGAATCAGTGAAGGGTTATGTTCATATGACATTCGATAAATTATTTGGTGATACATTTGATAGTGCATCAAAGGAACGTACAGATATCCGTAGATTATATAAACGTGACTCAAATGATTATGAAAATTTAACAATAATAAGTCAATATAGTTTCTATTCAATGTCTCTCGGGTTAGGATCCAATAAACAGAATGTTACAGTTTTAGTAGATACAGGTTCATCAGATTTATGGGTAATGGGTAATGAAAATCCATATTGTAAAACAGGTACTAAGAAAGATAGTAAATGGGTTGATTCATATGATATTGATAATCGTAGTAAGATAAATTGTACTAAATATGGTTTATTTGATCCATCATCATCAACATCTTTTAAATCTAATGATACTTCATTTTCTGTGCAATATGGTGATACAACAAAATCAAGTGGTATTTGGGGTAATGATAAAGCATTATTACTTGGTGCTAATGTTACTATACCAAATTTATCATTTGGTGTATCCAATTTATCAAATTCCTCAGTTGGTGTAATGGGTATTGGTTTCCCACAATTAGAAGTTACATATTCAGGTGGTAAAGGTAATACAAAGACACCATATATGTATAATAATTTTCCAAAACAATTACAACAATTAGGTGATATTAAAAGTAATGTTTATTCATTATATTTAGGTGATTCAACAGAGACATCAAAGGGTAATATTTTATTTGGTGCAGTTGATCATTCACGTTATGATGGTACATTATTTACAGTTCCAATAATTAATACAATGGAAAAATCAGGTTATACAACACCAATTCAATTTGATATTACAATGAATGGTTTAGGTATTACACATGGTAAGAATAGTACAACATTTACAACAACTAAGATGCCAGCATTATTAGATTCTGGTACATCATTAATGTATTTACCAAAAGCATTAGTTGATGAAATTGGTCATTCTATCAATGCAACATATGATAATAAATATGGTTATACAGTACCATGTTCATTTGATAATCCACAACCATTCAATGATACAAATTTAGTATTTAACTTTAATGGATTATTATTTCATACAGATATTAACAACTTTTTATTACAAATTAGTTCAGATACATGTTTTTTAGGTATCAGTCCGTCAACAGATAATTCAACATTAAGTGTTGTACTTGGTGATATTTTCTTATCTAATGCATACGTTGTTTATGATTTAGATAATTATCAAATTTCAATGGCACCAGCTAAATTTAATTTAACTGAGAAATCAGATATTGAAGTAATTAAAGCTAATGGTAGTATACCAAATGCAATTACTGCACCAGCATATGATAATACATGGTCAGCATCTGAAAGTTATTCAACTGGTGGTGATATCTTTACATTAACTGTTAATACCAGTAAATCGTCACATAATGGTTCAAGTACAAGTACATCAAAGACTCCAATGGGTCCAGTTGTTACTACTACTATTACTTCAACTACTACCGAAGGCGCAGACACAAGGTCGAGCTCCAGCTCATCAAGTTCTACCGATAAAAGTAGCAGCAGCAGTAGCTCTTCATCTACATCAAGTACAACTACAACAAGTAAAGGTAAGAAGAAGAAGACTAAGAAACAAAAGACAACATCCACACCCACACCCACCTCATCCGATGATTCAAATAATGATCGGGTCATCCCGACAACACATACAAGTGTAGCAAAGAGACAAATTCAAGCCGAATTATATACTCAAATTAATCAAAATTCTGGTATAGTTGCCTATAATAGACTATCTACTACAGCTATTGCTATCACTGCATTATTATTTTCAATACTTTTATAGATCTTTATATACATACATAGTTTAACGCACGTTTTAATGATATTTTTCATGTTATTCATGACTGTAAGATAGTCAAATTTAAATGACGGTAGAACATCTTTTTGGAGATGGGCGGCTAAATACCCGACACAAGTGGCGCTATCCTATTAGATTCATGATTCAATATCAATATTGAAAATTATAATATATATAACAGACGGAGTAGAAAATCGTGGATTCTCCATCTATCCTCTGTTGTTTCTGACGTCACATTAATACAAGATGTGACACAGTAATCGAGGCTATCAATAGCAATATCAATAATAATAAGACCGATAGCTACTAAATTTATTGAGCGGTGATAAAGAGGATACAGTTTAGCGCATCCATTGTATGCACAGAAAGAGGGGTAGAGGGCCACAATTTCACATCACTCCCAACGAATATCCGTTTTTTTTTCCTACTATTAAAATCCCTGAGCGGCAAAGAAGAAAAATTTCTTCCCTTGAACTATTGACGCGTTATCTCCTCTCTTTTTCCTACAATTTAAGACGTACGACATATCTTATCTCCACTCGACAAAAGCAAAAAAAAAAAATTAAAAAATTCACATGGTCTAAGAAAGATATCATTGAAATAAATGAAGAAATTAGTATGCTCTGCGGTAAAATAATACATCAAATGAATTTGACACCTTGAAAAATATCAATCAATGGCTTTGTTTACTGCCTCATCCAAGATATTGATTGCAACTAATTTCTTGTTTGTTTGCGTGGTTTTTCATACTTACGTAGTGTATATTGATTTCGCCAATGTAACAATTTATAATTTCTTGCTTGGTGTTGTTGTTGTTGTTGTTGCATCAATATACCAATTAACCCTCTCTCCCTCCCTCTCTCCAATATTTATATATTTATATATAAGGAGGAATTTATAAATAAAGGAGTATTGTTAATATAGTCATATATACAGAAACAACTAATAAGTACAACTGTATTTTTAAGAACAAACTTAACATAAGTACGATAGTTTATTTTTAAAAAAATGTCAAATTTAATTAATGTTCCAGTTGGACCAGCTGCTAATGAACATGAAACTGCACCAAGAAGAAATGCACAAGTTGCTAAAGGTGTATTAAAGAGACCATTAGGTATGTCATGTAAAACAGTTTATGAATTAGCAATGGAATGTTTTGCATTAGGTGGTGAATCAAATGCAATGGCATGGAGAGAAATTATTGATATTCATGAAGAGAAAAAAATTGTTAAAAAATTTGTTGATGGTAAAGAAATTCCTGTTGAGAAAACTTGGTTATATTATGAAATGAGTTCATATAAATATATTTCTTTTAATCAATTACGTGATATTATGCATGATTTAGGCAGAGGTTTGGTTAAAATGGGTTTAAAACCAAATACTGATGATAGACTACATATTTATGCTTCCACTTCACAAAAATGGATGCAAATGTATCTTGGTACACAATCTCAATCAATTCCAATTGTTACAGCTTATGATACATTAGGTGAATCAGGTTTAATTCATTCAATTAAACAAACTAATTCCACTGCAATTTTTACAGATAATGCATTATTGAAAACTTTATTAAATCCATTAAAAGAATGTAATAATATTAAATATGTTATTCATTCAAATAATGTTGATCCAAATGATAAAAGACAAAATGGTAAACTTTTCAAAGAAGCTAATGATGCAATTGAAAAGATTAAAGAAATTAGACCAGATATTAAATTTTATTCATTTGATGAAATTTATAAAATGGGTAAAGATTCTAAGGATACTATAGAGATTCAACCACCAAAACCTGAAGATTTATCTTGTATCATGTATACTTCAGGTTCTACAGGTGATCCAAAGGGTGTTGTATTAAAACAATATAATGTTGTTGCAGGTGTTGGTGGTGCACATTTAACTGTTAGAAAAGCTGTTGGTAGAACAGATAGAATTATTTGTTTCTTACCATTAGCTCATATTTTCGAATTAGCATTCGAATTATTATCATTTGTTTGGGGTTCTTGTATTGGTTACGCTACTGTTAAGACTTTAACCAATGCATCAATGAGAAATTGTCAAGGTGATTTAATTGAATTTAAACCAACTGTTATGGTTGGTGTCGCAGCAGTTTGGGAAACTGTTAGAAAGGGTATTTTACAACAAGTTAGTAGTTTACCATATATAACTCAAAAGATCTTTTGGGCAGCTTATAGAGCTAAATTAACAATGAAAAATTATCATATTCCGGGTGGTGATACAATTGGTAATTTAGTCTTCAAGAAAGTTAAAGCAGCTACAGGTGGTCAATTAAGGTATTTATTAAATGGTGGTTCTCCAATCAGTTATGATGCTCAAGAATTTATTACTAATTTATTATGTCCAATGTTACTTGGTTATGGTTTAACTGAAACTGTTGCCAATACATGTATTTTGGATCCTGCTCATTTCACGTTAGGTGTAGCTGGTGATTTAACTGGTGGTGTCACTGTTAAATTAGTTGATGTTGAGGAATTAGGTTATTTAGCTAAAAATAATCAAGGTGAAGTTTGGATTAAAGGTGATTGTGTCTTAGAAGAATATTATAAGAATCCTGAAGAAACTGCAGCTGCAATTACAGAAGATCATTGGTTTAAAACTGGTGATATCGGTGAATGGACTCCAAAGGGTTATTTGAGATTAATTGATAGAAAGAAAAATTTAGTTAAAACTTTAAATGGTGAATATATTGCATTAGAAAAATTAGAATCTATCTATAGATCAAATCAATATGTTTCAAATATTTGTGTCTATGCTGATCAAACTAAAGTTAAACCTGTTGCAATCATTTATCCAAATATGAAACCATTAGCTAAATTAGCTAAAAAGATGAATATAATGGATTCAAAATCTGATGATTTAACTGTTGAAGATCATTTAACTGATAAAAGATTAGTTAAAGCTGTACATGCCGATTTATTGAAAAGTGGTACATCTCAAGGTTTAGTTGGTATTGAAATGTTACAAGGTATTGTTTTCGTATCAGAAGAATGGACTCCACAAAATGGTTTTGTTACATCTGCACAAAAATTAAAGAGAAAGAAGATTTTAGATTCTGTTCAAAAAGAAGTTGATGCAATTTATGCAACTTCATCCAAATAGATCAATATCTGCATGTCCACCCTGTCATATTATTATATTTTTTTTTTAATAAGTTTACTATAATAGTCCTGTGAAAAGTTTTTGCTAAATTTTTATCTTTGCTATCATACCTTGAAAATATCAGTGCTCATTCATTCCAAATTTTTTTGTTGTTCTATTATTAATATTATTAAATTGATCTCTTTTTTCTTTCTCTGCTAATTTCATTATATTGTATCATTATTCATAGTCATATTATTACCATTAATAACTCTTTCCTCACATACATAATTGTTATTTTTAATTACCAGTTTTGAAAATTAAAATATTAAAAAAAGTTAATATCAAACCTGTTTATAAAAGTGATGAAAAAAAAAACAGTATTTAAATAATTTTATTTTATCTTACACACACATATATATATATATTGTTGCTACTTAATAAAAACTTAAATTTCAAATATTAATTCAACAGAAATTTCATAAACGAAATAAGATAAAATTTTAAACGAATTTAGATCTAGTTAAATCCTAAAGAATGAATGATTCATGAATAAAATTTGACAGATCAATCAAGATTATTCACAATATTAATTGTGATTAACAGTAAATTGTCCGTACAGATACAATAATGATTATCAGATCTGTTCGCTCTGTCAAAATAAAATTTCTCATTTCCCAAAAATTCAACAATTTTCAATTTTTTTCAGTTTTGGGATGAGATAAGAATAAATCCGCGGCTTATGTGGGAAATTTTCAAATTAATTAATTAACTGTGTTTTAATAAATGATTGTACTACAAGAAAGTTAATTAAACGGTATTGATGGCGCAGTTAATAACATACGACAGTTCGAATTAATCTTATTTAATACGATTACACATTATTTCGTTAACGGTATCTCATATTTTAGGAAACCAAAAAAGGCAGAGAGAAGAAGAGAAAAATAAATAATAATATACAAGGGAATGAATAAGGATTCTAGTACGAATAGTAGTAAATCGATATATGTTGGTAATATTGATCCTCGTGTAACTAAAGAACAATTATATGAAATTTTTATTCAATTTGGTATAGTTAATAAGATACGATACCCTAAGGACAAAATTTCACAAAATTATCAAGGTTATGCATTTATTGAATTTTCTAATGAAAATGATTTAAATTATATTATAAAATTGGCTAATGCCAAGAGTAGTAATAGTGGTAATATAATTAAATTATATGATAGATGGTTACGTATTAGACGTACAGGTGATAACAATAACAATAATAATAACAGCAATGATAAGACAAAAAATAAATCAAATGAAAATACTAATGATATACCATTAGCTAAAATAATAATTGAAAATCTAGATAAAACAATTGATTTAAAGACAATAACAAGAATAATAAATAAATTTGGTAAAATTTATAAACCTATTGAATTTTTCAATAATAGTGATGATGATGAAAATGATTTAAATATTGTTCAAAATTGTTATATATATTTTAATTATTATAGAGATGCAGATAATGCAATTAAAACATTAAATGGTACACATATTGGTAATCAAAATGTTATAGTTAAATATGCCAAGAGATCACAAGGACAAAAGGGTTATTATGGAAGTAAAATTGATAGATTAATGAATAACGAAGCAGAAAAACATGGATTGTTATAAATATCAGATATTTCAGGACAAAAAATGGCGAGGAAAGTTTGAAATAATTATAAATTTAAGGCAACTTTATTAGGGGAACCTCGCAATTGCATGATGATATTCATAATAATAATAATCTGTAAATGTGATGATATGCTCAGTTAATGAGATGAAACAACTAAAATGAATAAATTAGGTTTTGAGGATCTTTCATTTAGGGGTTGAACGTGTAGCTGAACATCACCATTAATTATATGAAACAGTAAACAACAAATGCTATAAATACAAGAAAATAGTTTTGTACGAATATTTCCAATTCTTTCTAAATTCTATGTACCCTTATTTCTAATATATAGAAGATATTATGAGGCAAAGTAATTCAAGAAACGATTGGCTAGACTCACGTACATATATTTCCTAAATAGGAACAAAAAACGATATATAATATTATAAATTAGGTCGTTTTACGTCAATATCATTCCCCTTACAGTAATTATTTTAATATATTAAGGTTAATCTACATTCTTTATGTTGTCATTGGCGAAGTCATTTGAATTAATCAACAATTAAAAACACAAAATGCAATTTTTTTATCGGAGTTTTAATTACGTAGTATTTGTAACGTAAATAGCCGTACAACATAAATATGCACCGATGCATAAAAATATAATATCATTGATCAATTGTTTGTTGTTATCACGGCTGTTCACCAACTCTGATAGAGGAGGGGAGGGAGCAGTACAAATGCACCAGCCCTTCTTCCTATCTCATACGTGCACACTTTTAACAAGATAAATAATTTTTTGTACTAATGGATTCCACCCAGAGAAATTACAAAATGTTTTTCTTTGATAACGGGATTAAACAACAGAAATATATTGAGAAGAGTCTATTTATTTATTAATTAAAGAAAATTTAGTTGACAACAGAAGGGAATACAGTCAAATCCTCCCTTCATTGAGGAGATATAACTAACGACCAATAATCGATAGTAGTCAAAACTCAATGATCTTTAATATTCTTTTTAAGGGGAATTAATGGCTGTTCAAGTTTGTTTGTATGTATGTAAAAGTATTTCATATCTTAAAATTTGTACTTAATTGTAACTGAAACAACCTAGATTCCTATGTATCGTAATTTTTCTTTGTTATCTTATTGCCATTCTGGTCGTTTTCATGAGAGTGACGCTGACACAATAGTAACCCTTTGTCAAGGAATATTTCCATTAGATATTACTGAAATTATATAAATAGAATAAGTAAAGAAACAAAATTAAATTTTTTTTGCGTTTTCAATTAATTCTTTCCTTCTTTTATTTAAATAATCTTTTTGGTAATTTTTTGTATTTTATTTTATCTTATTTTATTCACAGTTCTCCCCCCAATTATACATTTAATTGCAAAGATAATAAGATAACATCATCACAGATTTTTTTTTAATTGCAAATTTACATTAAATTCAGGTTTTAACACTAAATTTAAATTACAAAATAAACAAATATAATATACAATGCAAGTTAAGAACCTTTTAATTCCAATTATTAGTTTAGTTTCAATCGTTGAAGCACAAAATGCTTCTTCAAATTCAACAAGTTCAAGTAAAAATGCCGCTGTTGGTCAATATGAATTAGATTTTGGTAATAAAGCTGCATTAGGAGCAATTGCTGCTGGTGCAATCGCTTATTTACTATAATTTTATAAATATTAACAAATTATAACTTTATTAATGATGTCATATAATTTTAACAATTTTTTTTTTAAATATTATTTTGATTTGTGATATTAATATTTTCTTTCATTTTAATTGTTAATTATTTGCTTTTTTTGTCGCTGTTGTATTATTTATTTTTAATGATACCAATAATAATAATTTAATTAGATTATTATTTATTTTGTTTTGTTTATTATAAAAAAAAAATCTTTAAAAAAAAATATTATAAAACTATTTAAAAAAAAATATCATTGTTAGTACTGGCATCTTCTACATCATAGCCTAACTGACATTATATTATAAAAAAAATTAGAAAATTATTTAAATTACTAAAAAAAAATGGAATGAATATTATAACATTAATTTCATAATTTTTTTATTATGAACTATTTAATATGACAACAACAGATCAAAAACTAAAACAAGAAAAAAAAAAGAGAATTGAAGTATTACATTCAATTTTAATATAATCTTTTTCTTTTTAATGATTGTACGATTTTTTAAAATATCAACCTATTGTAATTGTCATTCCATTTCAATATTTTTCCTAAATTATATCTACTATTACTTTTCCATCTTCATCCTATTATTATTAATTATTAATTTCTTTGATTCTGTACAAATTCATTATTCAACTCTATCCAGGAGTAATTACTTAATAATTTGGAAATAATTGTCTATGACAACTAGTATTTTGTTTTTTCCATTACATTGTTGATATTCATTTGAAATCTACTTTCAACTTTATGCACATTTTTTTCTAATTTCAATTCTTCTAATGAAGAATAATAATATTTTTTATATTTTTTCTACATATATTTATATATTATTTAATTATTATCGTTCGTTTTTATAAAAATATTTTTTTATAATTTTATTTATTCATTTATTTACTGGAATTTTCATCATTATATAATAAATATTTTACATTTTTATCATTTTCTTTCCTCATTAAATATATTTCATCAAATTTTGTATCGACATGATATTTACCTCGATAAATTATCTTTGATTTATCATCAATTGTAATTTCACCAATGAAACAAATATGCCTCCTTCTATCATAATTATCAAATTCTTCATCATCATCATGTATAGGATATTCATTTTTAAATGATCCATATTGTTTCTCCGGTATTGTTATCTTATCGTATCTAATACCTATACCAATTAAAAAATCTTCAATAATTTGATTAATATTAACACTTCTTATACTAAATCTCCATTGAAATAATTTGAAAATTTTATGCCAATTATCACTATTCTTCTTATCATATGGTTTAAATTTAAAACCATATATTATTAAATTTTCATCCTCACTCCATATCTTGAATTCTTCATCATCCTTCTCATCTTGAATAATATCAATTTTAAATGGTATACCAAATTGTTCTTTAATAAAATCATTACTAACAATTTTCTCCATTACACGTTTCCTAATAATCTTTCTCATATATGGAATATCTAAATATTTTAATTCATTTTTATTTAATTTATGAATTCTTGAAATACTGGGACTAATTGCAATAAACGATTCCTTTTCTAAATAAATTACTTTATAACCAATTTGATAACCAATTAATGTAATTAATAAACTACTTATAATAATTAATGCAGTTTGAAACCGTTTCATTCTTTGCATTCCACGATACGATTCAATTATATCATTATTTCTCATTGGATCAGGTGGTGTGAAGAAATGTTTAGTATCATTATCTTGATTCATATTGATTCCTCGACTAGTAAGGGATCGGATTTGCATGGGATGAATTCGAAGACGCGAAGCAGAGATTATGCTGGGGCGTAATAGTATTCGTCTAAACATTATGGGTTTGTTATTTGGTATATTTAATTGGTATCACTTCCATGAGGGTATTCCCTTATACACATATTTGTTTTATGTAACATTTTATATTTTATATTTGTCCCAACATTGTTTATTGTTTCCATAATTGATCCTTTGTTTGAAGCGGCTTGTACAGTAATTTTTGCGGAGTGTTCAACATCGGCTCAAACAGGTCAATAAATCTCTCATTACATAAAGGATGCACAGAGAGATACGAATCCAGGTTCTACACCATCGAAACTGACGTAAGAAAATGGTTACATTTTACGAAATCTATACATTTATATCGATTGGAAACAGATCATGAATATTACTTGAAAATTATATATTGCTAGCTTGAAAATACATATTCATATTTACTCATCATCACTTAAAATGACATGGGCTTTCTTTTGTCTTTTAATACTTTGATTCACATTATTTTCATCCTCTTCGTCACTGATTTCAATTTGTGCATTGTCCTTAATGATACCTTCGTTATCTGATCCGGCAAGACTGTCACCACTGACGAATCCATCAGAATCATTATTTTCATAATAATCACTATCACGATCTTCATCAGAGGATAGAACTGCATGTTTACGTTTGTGTTCACCATCACTTAACTGACTTATATTATTATCTTCCATTTCATCCTCAATATCATCATCGTCAATAAATGCATCCATCTCTGAATCATGTTCTTCTTCCTCTTGTGCATTTCCATGAGTATGATCCCTATCTTCGTCATCATGTTCATAACCAACAGAATCGGATGAGTCTCCTTCACCACTACTTTCCACATCTGATGGATTATAATTACGTATCTCGTTAACAATTTCTTCGTATTCGTTTTCACTATAATCATCTCTGGACGCATTCATTCTAGGTCTACTATTTAGATTTATCGATCCACCATTTCCAACAGATCCTGGATCGTTCCTTATCCTAGCATGACAATGTGGACATACATTTTCATCTTCCATATCTTCTGGTTCCAATTCCCAATGACAATTACTACATCTCGGTATACCATCATCATCAACATCTGCAATTGCCATTGCACTATTTTTAAATATATCATCATACAATACATTATTATCCTTATCATTTTTATAATAAAATGAATCATCGAACCTTTCCCTTAATAATTCTTCAAATTCTTTCCTTTCTTTCTCATCTTTAAACATTTTCTTCTTCCTTTTCTTTAAAATTTCAAATATAGAATTCAAAGTTTGTTCAACCATTAAATTTAAACATGGTTCATTCGTCACAGATACTCTACAACTTGGACAATTTAATTCTCTAGTAGCATTACTCATAAACCAATTCTTCAAAAATCTATAACAATAATTATGACCACATGAAATCATCATTGGTTGACTTAAAAATTCATGACATATACCACATTGACATGCTTCTAATAAATTGAATACAATCAATCTATGAAATTTCTTCTTTTGTTTCAATATTTTACTTGTTATACCACGACAACTCATCTTGTTGTTATTTATTTCTAAGTCTGGTCCTCACGCAAGATCGAATAGATAACACCTTACGTTTGATCCACTTATAACGTTGCTTAGATGGTGAAAATCTGCTAATTTTTGTTCTAAAATAGTGTCTAAATCGCGAAATTCACGAAAAAAATTCATCAGTCACGTGGAAATCTTTCAATCCAGGGATGTGGATTTGGGTACCTAAGCGGGTTCAATAAGTACCGCCAAAAAAAATAGTTAAATTTTTTAGGAGCGGGCATATTTTTGAAAAAACAAAATTTCCGGGGGTTGAAATGTAGATGTTAAAGAATTTCCCTTTGTTTACTTTTGCAAATATCCCATATGTTACTGGAGCCAGAGGGATCGTTAAGATACAATACAATGGAAAAAACACTAGAACGGAATTTACTCAAAAACTACGTTTTGCAAAACAAATCTTGTAAAGAAAACTAATGTATATATTCTCATCCAATTACATAGTATTATATTAATATATAATTACATAGCTTATATGGACATACAATTGCCAAGTACGCACATACAACAATCGAGATATTAATAATGTTGAAAGCTTTTCTTAACACTAATCAATCCATTGGCGACACACTCATGGCCAACTTCTATCAAACAATTTACTCCGGATTTGTAAAGAAAATTGATGAAAGTCTCGATGAAACTGAACCTTCAAACGATGATGGGCATGATAACTTCGCAGATATTGATCAGGTTAGCTCAGTAGATAATGATCAAGTTAGCTCAGTAGATGGTGATCAAGATACAACTGTTGTGGAGGAAAACATCGAGGACGAACCACTAATTTCTGGTTCGTACACAAACCCTATTTCATTTTCTAGACTTTCTAATCATGCTTCTGATTTAGATCATGTAAGATACATTGAACTCTCTGTAAAAAATGGCAGAAAAGCTGAAAAATCCTATCGTGTCTTTGATCCGAAAGGTTTACCTGATATGTATAAAAAACTGCTTACAAAAACTAGAAAATCATTCCAAAAACACTGTATTTTTTACTTAAAAAAGATGGAAGAAGTTGATAAGATACCATCTAATACAAATACACATTTGGGGAAATTAGGATTTGTGATCGTAATTGAATGTGGCATGTGTAGAAAGCTTTGCCTAGATTTCTCGAACATGAAAAAACATTTGAACACTCATAGTGAGGCAGAAAAGGCCAGCCATGAAATCAATAGGCAATCTATAGTTGATGTAGTTACATTATTAAGCATGAAAAAATTGATACCAGTACCTGATTTTTGGATTTCCCCCCGTACTAATGGATTTTTTAATCAAATCCTATATCATTTTGACAAACATTTCGTTGAATTTTCAGCTTTAGAAAATAATTCCTACAGAGAAAGGTTTTCCCAGTTCAAGAAAGTTTACCATGTGTGGAGCATTTAGTAAGGCTGTCTGCAATTTGGATAAAAAATTTAAAATGGAAATAAAGAAAGTTTTGAAAGGAACGGATCTGATTTCACTGATTATTGATGGTTGGACAGACGTTACTAACAGGAAGTATCTTGGGGTTCTTGCCAGTTTTGTTCCTAACTTAAAAACTTTGAAAGAAATACCTCGAGACAGAGTTGAACAATTAACGAAGAATAATAATGGTGAGCTACAATGTAAATTGTTTCTGGGGTTAATGCCATTGGATAATAAATCTGAAAACGCAAAGAATTTAGCTATGTGGGTTACACAAATTTCAAAAGAATATGAAATTTCTAGTAGAGTTTTTATGATAATATCGGACAAAGCTTCGGCTAATGTTAAAATGATTAGGTTACTGGGAGAGCAATTAAAGCCTATTTCTCCTTTATTACGTAGAACAAATGAGTTATTCCATATTAACTGTTTGGCACATCTGGAGAACAGAATTATGGTAAAACTGTCAAAAGCAATTGATGCCTCAAATATTCGATGGACAACCCGTATTACGGAACTTAGTGTTTTCATACATTGCAATCCAAATTTAAGATTTGCATGGAAGGATTTTTTTGGGTTTATTCTTCCAAAAAAAAACTCAACCAGATGGTTTTCAGAATTCAGGTTATACTATTACTTTATGAGAGCTTCTAGTAAACTCAGGGAATTTGTCGACACAAATTTAGATGATATTTCAAAATCTGGAAGATTAACTTTGTTTCAATACACTGAAGAAGAAATGGAACAAATTTTATTTTTTTTATATCTACTCGCACCTTTTAATCATTTGTTTATGCAGTTTCAAAAACATTCTGAAAATTCAGCCATATTCGGGTCTTATTACTATTATCTAATAAAAACTATCCTAAAGGATGTGGAATTTATGGTTATATCTGGTCGGCTCTGTGGTAATTTTGGAACAGCCCTGAAGTTGAATAAAAGATTCAGGGATGTGACATATTTGAATGAAAACCAGAAAGAAATTATCCGATGTTTTATCCCAGCAAAGGAGCATTTTACATTAAATTATGAGGATCAACAAGAATTTTCTATAAATTACATTACCGATGTCTTGTGTCCATTCTCTAAATTCGCATTTCTACAATCTGTTACATCATTTGATAGGAAAAGGAGGACTTTTGAACGTGTTATTGAGTATTTCAGTAATTATCTTAAAGATCCAGAACCACCATTAAAATTCAATATATGCCACCTGCAACATGTTCAAAATAACTCTCATAATGGAGTCCTTGATATATTTGGCGTTCAGAATTTGTTAAGTTTAAAAGATCACTTAAATGAGTTTGAGATATATATGCTTGAACCTAAATTGAACGATGTACCTGATACATTAGAAGAAGCTATGGAAAAAACTTACAATTATTGGATAGATAAAAGAGTATCACTTCCATACCTTAGTAATTTAGCATTGACTTTACTTTATACGAAATGCTCTAGCGTGGATATTGAAAGGACATTTAGTATATGTAAAAAGATCATCAAAGATCGTGAGAATATGAGACCAGAAGCATTTCAAGCGTCAATCCGAATAAGACTGGCATTAAATGAGTTTGGACTCAGAAAACAGGGAGATATATTAGATGACTTTCGTCCTTTACTTTATGATTGTGTAGTTGGTGATCTGGATGATGGTAGAGATTCGGAAGAGTAATGATAATCACATTTCAATCGTGTTACGATATGGTACTTTTGAAAACTGCGCTGAAATTGTCGCTGAAAAAGGAGTACCTTTGAAAAATAGCCTTAAAAAAAAAGTACTTTTGAAAAAGTACAAAATTTGAAAAAAGTATATAAAATAATTATCTGATTGCCCTGAAACTTTGCTAGAAGTTTCTAACGGGCCAAAAGTACCCCAAAACCGAGGTCTTTTGCACGGAGCATGTATATTGAGTGTATAATAAGTGAAAATGTAAAGTACCTAAAATCAGGGTTTTTGGCCAAAAGTACTGGGTACTTTTTTATATTTTTAGGTGCTTTTTTTTTTTTGAATAAAAATTTTAAAAAAAATTTCAAAGTGAGAGTACGAGGCAAAAAAATCACTTTGCCGAGTACTTTTTTTTGTATGGCAAAAAAAAAAATTTCTCCCATAGGTACCCAAATCCACATCCCTGAACTTTCAATCCAGGTCTCCTCCGGCTTTCGGTACCCAAGCAATATTTTTAGTACCCGCCATACAAATTTGGGTAAATATAAATTTCATTTTCAGCGGTGTTTGTGTGAAAATACCGTTTACACCTTTTAACTCCCGAAAAATTAAAAAAGATAAAAATTTATTTTTTTGCCGAACCCCAAAATATTTTTACCAAAAGTACTCAATACCCAAGGCCTTTTTGGCCAATTTTGGGTAATTGGTACAATATCACTAATTACGTAATCAATATAGAAGGTATATACAAAATATATGTTTTATAGGGGTATTTGAGGTCTTCTACAACATCTGTCCAAGTCTCAGCTTCATCAGAGAACTCCTTTGTGTTTGTTTTGCTTGTTTTTGTCTTTAAAAAAGTACCCAAAAATATTTTTTCCATACAAAATTTTTGGGTACTTTTGGGTAATTTTTTTGGGTACATCGCGCGCATACAAAATGAAACACAAAGTAGCGGAACAGCATCTGGGAGGAAAGAGAATTATTGCTTAAAGTTATCACAACATTGAGGTATTGGTGCTTAAATGTGTTCAGATACGTAATTGAAGACAGTTTCCTCGAGATCTTCATATTTATTTCGATTAGGCCTGATACCAATTGAGTCCAATCCTAATCTTATCAGAATTGAGGCCTCCAGCATTTCTGAACCTAACGAGTACCAATGACATAAAATACTTTTGCAAATACTAAAACTTCTTTCAATATCTGCTGTTGAACACTTCATGTACAGTAAACTAAATGCCAGTTTACTCAATTCAGGATATTCCTTTCTTCTGCTAATCCAGAACTCATAAATACCCTCACCCATTTCTTGAATTGTTTCAGGTACCTCATGAATTTTACGTTCCAACATATATCTTATGAACTCATTACTCTCTCCCGCATTAATAGCTTTCATTGCTGCATGTAAGGATTTTACTCTTTCAGAACATGAACTATTATGAAAGTTTACCAAGCACGTTTCAATTCTATTTGAACTAATTGTTGATCCCAGGTAACTATGGAAGAAATTAAATAATCGATCAAACGATTTGTTGAAATCATCAGGTTTTTGCATTTTCTGGGTGAACGAGGTTTTTGAATAAGGATTCAGTGCATCCATAACCAGATGAATCGTAAAGAATTGTTGGTCGTAGTACTCTTTCATGAATAGTTTCTTGGCGCCGGAAAATATTCGAATAAGATCATGCTCTGTGTTACTCAAAGCTTCAACATTTTGAAATCTCTCAAAACATTTTAGAGACATACCTAAATCACCTTTTAAACGACCACCTGAAGTTATTATTTCAATATCATTTAAATACTTCATTATTAATTTAAAATAATATAAACTGAAAAAAGCAGAATTTAAATTATCTTTTTGTAATTGGAAGAATAATTCATTAAGTGGTGCCATTAAATACAATAATAACGATATCTCATTTAATTCATCCGTGGAATAAGTAAAAAGATCTCTATCTTTTTCAAAGATACTTTTCTTATTATCTTTTAGAAATCTACCCAGGCGTGGAGCAGATCTCAAAAATAAATGGTATACTCGAAATTCTGAAAACCACCTTGTTTCATTTTGGTTTGGTAACATAAAACCAAAAACTTTCAACCACTTGTACTTCAATGACGAATTATTATGGAGAAGCCTTACGAACTTAATAATTCTTTTTTGCCACCCTTTATCCATTTTTTTTAAACCTTTCGAGATTTTTGTGATAAGACGGTTTTCCAGATGAGCAGTACAATTAAGGTAAAACACCTCCCCCATTTTTTTAATTAGTGTAGAATTAGGTTTTAATTCTTGGTACAAAAGTGCTGTCATCTTCACATTAGCTGCTGCCTTGTCAGACATGATACCAATAACCTTATTCCTGGCTTCATAGAAATTAAGGACTTCAATAACCCATTCCATTAAATTCAGTGCTGATTCGGATGCGTCCTTTATTGGCTTCAAAGATAGAAACATTTTACACTGTAATTCTCCTCGGTTATTCTTAGTTAGATCAAGAATTTGTTCATGTGGAATATCATTTAATCTAAAAAGATTTGGCACAAAACAAACAATTACTCCTAAATATTTTTTATATGAGTCATCCGACCAACCATCAATCATCAAATATACTATAGGGGTATCTTTTAGTACCTTTTTGATAGATTCTTGAAATTCGTGCTTCAAATTTAAAATTGCTCTAGAGAATTTATCGGGTCTTTATAATAACCTTTATTATGACCATGCATTGCATTGTATGTAGCATTTTCAACGGAAGCCAATGGAATAAACCATTTATCCAAATGATATGAAACCTGTTTTAGAAAGCCATATTTCTTTGAAGGAACCTTATAAATCTCCGGTTCAGGAATAGCCTTTTCCTTTACAAAATTAGAGATAATGTCTTAAGTTAAGGATTTCTTGACTTTTTGAGCTTTCTTTCTCTCTAGACTATGTTTTCCGATATGTTTCTGCATATTTGAAACATCTAAGACAATCTTCTCGCAAATAAGACATTGCGAAATTACCTTCAAACCCATTTTTCCTAAGGTTGTTTGACCGGATGTTTTTGTCTTTTTGTTATTCACTCTTTTCAGGTACTTCTTAACACATTCATTAAAACTAGTGCACCTTTTCGATAAAAGTAGTTTATGTTCCTCTGATAATTCTTTTGGATTTAACACATAGTATACTTTTCCTGGGTTTCTACTATCTTTTATTTCTATTTCCGCAGGTAAAGTTGTAGCTACACCTAAGAAGCCCTCCGTGGCAATGAAAATGGCATTAACCTCCTCTTTTTTTTTCAACCCCAACAATCTCACAATCACTATTGTAATCATTATCATCATCTGACTGCTCTGCATTTTCATTTGAAGAAGGTTCAACATTTGTTGAACCTTCTTCAGCTTCATCACTTTCGATATTGTTATTATTAATTGCAATTGTGACTTGACTTTCATCATCCACACTATCTTCATCGATGTTAATATAGGCTTGAGACCTCTCTTCCCTGTTTACAAATGCATCTTCGATTGTACGAACGAACTGCTTCATAGTTCTCGTATAAAAATCAGACAAAGATACATGTTGAGTTGTGTGATTTAAAAGTGACTTCAACATTTAAATTATGTATAGCCTTAAGTTGTGGTTATGCTCTTTATGAATTACCTATAACTCATTCAGTATTTGTATGAAGCACATTGTAAAAACAATCATTACAACTTATATATTCTTTCTTAATATTTAATGTTGTATTGTTTTGATACAATACAGATTGTGATTTGTATGTAGCGATACGCGTTATAATATATCGATTGTTGTTGACCTCGACAACAACATCAATAACTATGTATAATTGAAGATACTAGTGAACTACATCCAACTATATAGATCATATACATAGAAACATACACATATAAACATTATTTTATTTAATTAAACGTTACAACTATAACTATTGGAAATAGTAACTATTATACTTTTAACACTAATAAATATAAATAATTATATAGAAGGCCAAACAATAAAATGTTTATTTGGTTGTTTTTATGAATTTCTTTGTTGACAATACATCCGAAATGCAAACAAACAGAGCGTTCTTTCGACCCTCAGCGAAAAAGATGCGTTCTATATATTTCTGGTTATTGTTTTGGTCAAACAGAATATCTTTGAGCGGAACCTCAGCAAAAAAATATTGACCTAAAAAAACGGATTACCCAACGAAATTATTGGGTACCCAAAGCCGGAGACCTGTATAGATTTTGCGTGCAAAAAAGAAACGACCTCAGTGAGGATTGAACTCACGATCTTGCGATTAACAGTCGCACGCCTTAACCAGCTTGGCCATGAAGTCTACTTTTTAAAATTTTCCAAAAAAATATTTATATATAGAATATACGGTGTATCTTCCACATTAAAATGTCGTCAACTTTTTAATTAAATTTATTTTGGTGACTAACCGATTAATGATGAAACAGTAACTTGTGTAAAATAATAGGAAGATATCGTAGTACTGGGTACGTTTAATACGGAGAGGGTGAACTACAACTGGGGTACCAAGTAACCCTATTTAGGTTACGGGTGCATACCAATTTAATCTGTGATAACGCACCAGAAGTTTTAATGAAACCTACATATGTGCTCCAGAAAGAACGCCAGGAGTAATGCGTAATATAATAACAATCAAAATAACCCCCATATATGATGTTGTTAAGGTTTTATAACAGGCTAATTATTATCACAGAAAACTAAATTTAACTTTATTATAGTCGAACAGACATCGTTATTATTAAACAGATTCCCGAAAGTTGGATATTACATTTAATAATTGCTACTATTCGTAAATGTATCATTTGACAATATTTGCAAAATATAAAGTTCTGTACCATAACTACACCTCGTCCTTACTAAATAACAACTCCGCTAAGTAACATATAATGTTTCGAAATATACAGGAACAAATCACTCTTAATGTTAGAAATTGAGCTCCCAAATATTTAACCTTTTATAGAATAGAATTGAAGACCTTAGTATTCCGAAGATTTCGTACTACTCTAGCTTATTTGGACCTTGGTGCTAAATTTTTATAATGCGTTAAAATTTAAATTCTGTTAAAGGTATCCCTGCTTCCCGAATAACTGGTTATATGGTATTCCCACATCGTTGTTGTCTGATACAATTCACATATAACGTAAACCTATGGCTCTATGCAGGAAGCAGAAGAGTCTGCCATTTGGTTAACTGAAGTTTACCCTACGACCAACAACTTCGAATAAACCTTATCTTTAGAAACTTATTTAAAACAATATCAATGTCACAATACATATTTTAAATATACTAGAGAACAACAATGTTTAATTGGCATATACAATCCCTATAGAGGTTATATCGAAGGAAAATAAAAATAAAATTTTGTTGTAAAATTTTTACCTTACTTCTTCTCAAGATCACTGATGGGAGATAGATGTTTATTATCGATATTAGTTGCAAAACGTAAGATGGTTCGATGTTTGCTGCGTGGTAAAGGTAATACTTACCAAAATGTCAAGTCAAGATTTGTAGTAGTCCCAAACTGTAGAACGGTAGGGAGAATATTAACTATCTGAATATAACCTTAACATCAAATTTTACGCAGTTCAGAGATCTGATTCACGCTCATCAAAATAGTAGTATCCACATTATTGGTGTATCCCGTTAAGTATTATCAGGAGACCTACCATATACTATAGAATTTGTTTAAGGAATACTGGAGGATGTAAAGAATAACAATCAAACTCCAACATTGTTGAAGGTTGTACTTTGTGTAGATACACATCATTATAGCAATTTTCCACTAACATTTCAAGTCTCTCAAATAAATGTGTTTTATTAGAAGATTACGTAAAAGTATACTGTCTATATATTATACAGAGCTCTGACGGATGTATTATTCTCACTTGGATACAGCATTAATCAAAGTGAACAACTCATTTAGACCATTAACGTGTTCCTTAGCATACGTGGATGTTGGATTACCATACACAATACTGTACCCAACTCTCAAAGTACTGGTGCTGACCTTTTCATTAATTTGTTTGAATAGAGGTTCAATAATCGGTGAAGATGAACCTGTAATACAAGCAAATTCAATTTCACCAGGATTACCACCCATACCACCAATTGTTTTCATTGGACTCTTATTCACGTTGGAAGAGTTGTTGTAATATTTAAAGATAAAACGTAACGCTTTAACAGAAAGACCGATTTCTTGAACGAAAACAATATTTTTGTAAACGTGTGCATGAATACCCTTCTTATCATACAGGGTATTAATATGTGTAATAGCCTCACCGACAACACCCGCAATACGTTCTCTATCTTCAACATTTTCTGTGTGGAATCTAACCATAGAATCGGCAATCTTATAATATGAACCGGGTAGTCTTTCAATCTTATCATCGAGAATCTTAACGACCTCTTTGATCCAATCGATATGTTGAACAATATTATGCCATACACCATCTATTCTAACGTATGCACCATTTTCAACAATTAAACCAATGTTTAATACTCTACTGTATAAACTTTCTACTGTTGCCTTAGATAAATGACTTAAGACAAAGACAGTATTCTTGGACCCCAATTCTGTTAACATGGCTAAAGTTCTTGAATTAGGAGGATCTGAGATTTTAAATATAAATAGATGGTTTCTAGTTCTCTTATAATCTGCAGATAATGCAGACTCTGACAAATTGAAGACAGTTGATCTTTCTTCGTTAAAGTCCCATGCTGAGTTGATACAGCTTAATGATGCTGATACCCAATTATCAGAATCGTTATTAATGACACTCTTCATCACCTTCTTCCAGTTACGTCTCTTCTCATCGTATGACATATCCAATGCCTTCTTTATAGATGTAGCCATTTGGTTTGTATCCCATGGATTGATTAATATGGAACCTTCTTTCAATACTGACGCACTACCTGTGAATTCTGATAATAATAGAGGTGCATTTTTATCTTCCGAACAAACAGCAAATTCATGACATGTTAAATTCATACCTTCTCTTAGTGATGAGATCAAAAATAAGTCTGCTTCTGCACTTAATGCTAGATATTGAGGGTAATCAATTTCTTGATGTAAGATAACAACTGGTTGCGAAGAACTTATATTCGAGGAAAGGGAATTAATTCTATCTACGATTACCATAACTTGTCTCTCTAACTCTACACTTTCATATTTACTTAAACAAATTTGAATCAATACAATTTTATCGATATATTCTGGATTTTCATTTAAGAATCTTTCATAAGCTAGCATCTTTCTATCGATACCTCTAATAGCATCGAATTGATCCCTACAAACAATTAATTTTTTACCGCTCCATCTTCTTCTGATCATTTGTCTCCATTTTCTAACATTTTCATTTTCAAGTTCGTTATTCATTGTAAAGAAATCAATACCTACCGGAGTATGTGTTATAGATACAATATTACCATTATATTTCAACTCTTCAGGAGAAACATCAGCCATAATTAATCTATTTGCAGTTTGTAAGAAATGTCTAGCGTATTCTTTATTTTGGAAACCTACTGAATTAGCACCAATAATACCTTCTAAAATTTCTTCTCTATGAGCAAAGACTCTAAAGACTTCACTACTTGGGAATGAAACATGTAAGAAGAACCCAATTTTAGCCTTTGGTAATTTTTTCCTAATCATGGCTGGAACTAACATTAAATGATAATCTTGAACCCAAATAGTATCACCCTCTTTATATGTTTCAACAATTTTATCAGCAAATTGTTGATTTAAATGTTGATAATAATTCCAAGAATGATCTTCAAATGCTTTTGAATTTGGATTATCTGGAATAATGTAATGTAAAGTTGGCCATAAGATTTGTTTACAAAAATTCTTATATGCACCCTTGAATGTAATATCATCTGTAATCACAGCAGTAGAACTATATTTTTGTTGTAATTCATCTGTAATTTTCTTAGAGATATCTGTTGGGATCTCATCAGTTGGTATACCTACAGTACCTACCCACATTACAGGATCATGAATAGTCTTTTCTGCAGATGCAATACTTATAGCATTTTTCATTGCACCATTACCCTTTTGAGAAGGAACGATTTTCCATGGAATTTGTGAGAATAATTCATGAGAATGTCTTAAATTAATTTTCGCTTTTGATAAAGACGAATAACCACCGAATTTTGGAACCACATATAATTCATTTGAGTCTGTCTCTAAATCCGAATCCTCATTAGAATCACTTTGACTACCTTCATCAATTGCTTTAGGTAATCCATTTGGGAAATGATTTAATAGTTCACCAACTTCCGGTTTCTTATTATGTTGACTATTTGAAAATGAAGTTCTCTTCATTGAAGGTAAAGCATTATACATTTCTTGATGTTTTTCTTTAATTTTAGAAACGTTAACAACGGCACTATCATAATCAGGTACAGATCTAGATTTAGGGGTAATAATAGTCCCAGTAGAATTATTACCAGCACTATGACTAGCACCAATAGAAGAATGAATAACAGGTTTATTAGTTAAATTAATAATTGGATCGCCAGTATTATCAGTTGGAAAAGGTGATAAATTAGCCATTGTTGGACCATCATCATCATTACCATCAATTATACTATCTGCATCGTTAGCGAAGAAATCCTCGTCGGAATCTCTATTTGGTACACCTAATGGATTCACTGTACTATCTGGATTCATTATTGAATTTCCACCCGTATTTGGATTCAAAGGAGGAGCAGCAGCAGTTGCATTCGCGGTTAAATTTTCTAAGAATTGATCAGAAGTCATTGTTCCAGCACTAGTATCATGTTTTTCAGAATTTGCTGTACCAACAGCAGTAACTGAATCCGAACCAAATTGTTCTGTTACAGGTGATTTAATATCATTACTTGTCTGAGAATCTGTTAAACTTGTTGTTGATTGATTTGTACTAAATGGTATATTTGAATGTACTGAACTGGTACGTTTTTTCCTTAATTTTGAATCGTTTTCAGGTAATACTTTAACTAAATTACTTCCTGCTAAATCTGCGGCTTCATCTTTAGTTGCATTAACTTCAAATTGTGGAGCATATGGTAAAAATAAAGATGCTACAATTAAAGTCATTTTTTTGTATTTATTTTGCAATTGAAACGAAAAAGGGGATACTTAATCAATCACTTGTAATGTCCCGTATATGAGTTCTTTTTTATAGCAAATATGTAATTAACGATAGTCTATACCTATATATAACGGATCTAACTAATATAAATATTACAAGAAGGTATTCACATAATGTAAATCTGTATGTTTCTATAAATTTTTCAACTCCTTAAATAATCAGAAACACACTAAGAGGGAGAAAAGCCCAAAACAAACACATGGTAATAGTAATAATACTAACAGCGAGGTTAAGCCGAGAAGGAAAACCCTATTCTTATTATTTAATTTTTCCGTAAACTCAATTTTGGTTCCTGCGGACGATCACAGAGAAATGAATGTACCCGTGAATACGTGTGTTAGTTTATTATATTTAACAGGTAGGGATAATTGTGTAGTGTATGACGACAATTGAGCAATAATAGAAAGAGCAAAAACATGTTTGTTGAGGTATAATAGAGATAAGATTGATTAATAAATCCGAGGTGGTATATAATGTGAATGTATGAGTTGATTTATGGCAAAAAAACAATCAGATCTCTTGATAATACGTGACGTTGTAAGTTGTAATGCAAAGTAGCAATATACAAGCGACGTAAATAATTTATGTTTTTAGAACGTACATGGTTCTAACGTATTTTAAGATGTACGTTATGTATATATAAAATACATCCAAAGGTTTATGTAACACTGTTCAAAGTATTAATTATTGCTATTCAGTGTTTCAGTAAAGAGTCCGTTGAATTTTAAGATATATATGTACTCTGCTCTTGGGAAGGTTTGTACGACGGTTTGTTAGTCAAATGATGGGGTCGAATAGTTTCATAACAGATTTATTTCTTTCGTCATAATTAAAGAGTGAAAACATATAGTATATTAAGCAAGATATTGCTAGCTGTTTGGTTAATGATCAATCTTATATTAGGCAGTTATATACGATGTGACACATAGCTAGTCAATATAACTAATCCTTATATTGCGTAGGTCTCTTACTGGTTTCAATTCTTTATATGTATGACAATTTGACTTTATTATGTGTGAAGCTGAGCGGAGCAGAAACTTTTTCCAGAGGGCGGAGATAAACGCCAAAGTGTGAAAAAGTATCAAAAGTATATTTGATTTGGAAATAGCTGAACAAATTAGAAGAAGGCATAGTTGATATAATATCGAATAATAACTTTAACTAAGCAGCTAGACTCAATTGTAAATTGAATAAACATAACTTCATGATGGATTCTTCTACTATTATATTCTTTATATTGATAACGGTCGGTTTCCTTTACGTTAAGAGACAAAATTCAATAAATACTGAAATTCATAATGCTCCAATATCAACCATGGAAAAACCAAAGAATAATAAATCTGAAGGTGATGAAACTACGGATGAGACATTCGAAGGTACTGAAGAAGACCCAATATTAAATACAGTTAGAACATCACATAGAAATGTTACACCTGATATGATTGAAATTGTTCAAACAATGGCACCAAATTTACATGCTGATCAAATTAGATATAGTTTACAAAAGACTGGTACTATTGAAGGTACAATCGAGGCATTTTTAGCAGGTGAAGAATTCCCATTCCCACCTAAAAATAATGGAACTACAAGCGACTTTAATGATGTTAACGAAAAGGAAACTCATCAAGAAGATGCAGAGGATATCCAATTAGAAGAGTAAAACTTTTAATCAAGTTATCTCAGTTTGTTTTCTCTCACTATTTGCATTATCATAAATTACCTAAACAATACATTCAATGGAATATAAAAAGTCCTATATTAATATAGATATGCATAAACATATACCTTTACATAAATATATATGCTAAAAAAATATGTCCCTTAAGATTTATTTTGATCTTTAACAGGTATCAATAATGTGGGTTGTATTCTCTTTTTAATCTTTTCTGGAGATTTGACAGCTTTATTGTTTGCAATTGGTGTAGTGTTACTACTATTAGTTTTGGGCTTTTTATCATCCATAGCTGAGATATTTTCATTAGTTTCAGCACATGGTATCTTTCTCTTTACAGGTAAAATATTTACTATATCAAATGATTTCTTTATAGTTTGTTCCGTTGGACTACGTTTCGAAATTGTATCTTTATCTTCTGTTACTGTCAAATTTTCATTCTTTACAGGTATTATTGTTTGGGACTCATTAAACTCTTTGATTAATGTATTCTTGGTCTCTTCATCTAATGGTTCACCAAATAATTTTGTATCTACTGAAACATAAGAACAGAAACCATCTGTTGAAGATACCATTACTAATGAACCATCATCACTCCATTTCAAATCGGTTAATGGTGTATAATGCATATTTCCGATCACAGATATTGGAACATTATTCTCTGTATCAAATATTAAAAGTTCATTAGATGTAGCAATTGCAAAAATTAACTTATATGGTAAATCAATAAATTTAGATTTAGTCGATTGAGTCTTCTTGTAAAAAATTGGATTGAATGAAATAACGATCGCTGGTTTCTTTAAAAATGGAATTGACATTACAGGTCTATTATTCATCTTTTCAAGATTAAATGCACCTCTTGTATATATATGAACAGTGTTACAATATTCTTGATTATTATTATTTGATTGATTAGTTTCATCTGCAATTTTGTCCTCAGTTTTATATATACCAGCTGGTATACATAATAAACTACCACATGGGGATACAGTTAATCTTCTGAAAAATGATGGTAACGTTTCATTATAAAATAGATATGAATTTTTAATGGAATCAAAATCAATTTGTTTCTCATTGATACCTCTTAATGGTAAATCTGCTTTAATTATTCTATTTCTTAATTTCAAATCCTTAATCTCTGTTTTTTTTTCTTCATCAAAGATAATCTTATATATATGTACTGATCTATCAGCAGATTGTGAAAAGACATATTGATTCATAGGATCCCATGAGACACCTTGAACATAATGGTTATGATCCTTTAAATTAATGATACATTTTTCAGTTTCGACAGAAAATATACGAATACAATTATCCATACAACCAACAATAATATATTTATCATCTGGTGACCAACATAAATCATAAATTTCAGAATTTGAAGAAAATCTTAATCTTTTATAAACGTACCATGATTCCTTTAACTCACTAGCTTCAGCTTCATCCATACCGAATTCTTTGACAATAGTGTCATTCTGTTTCCATAATAATATTTGACCATCATCACCTGCCGAAGCAAGTATATTACGTGGTTTGCAGTTATTGAATCTGACTACATTGACAGCTTGTTCGTGTTGTTGTAAAGATGATAAGAAATCAATAGTATTGATCTTGAAACATTTATCATTTGTCTCACTTTGTTTTGTATTTAAATGCCATGCTCTAATTTTATTATCACCACCTGCAGTAAATAATTTCAATTTATTATTAGATTCTTGGAAACATAAACTATATACAGGTTGAGATTCATGCCAATAAATTTGTAAATTTGAAGATTCCATATTTGTGATTAGGTATTCTGACGTGCTTGATATCTTGTAAATTTTGATAAAATTGATTTAAATTGAAATGATACATATATATATATATAGAACTACATTACTTGTTGAATCATTATTTTTCACTTTTTCGTGTCATTATAATCTCTAAATTTTCGTGTTCGCTCATCACCTAATTAATTAGCAGCTGCGGTATTTCTTCTAAGAAACTTTGATACAAAGAGATTTGCAGATAAATTGCAAGTATATAACTTAAAATAGTGATAAGTTCAATACTTTGAAAGTTGCGATACCACATTCCTATATCATTAAGCATCAAAAGGCCAATGATACATTAATGAACGTATATTAGTTATTATACAAACCCTAAACCCTAACTAATTTGTTGGTAGCAGCTTCGTTGCGCTCACCGCGAATTTATCGAGGGAAAAATTTAATTTCTGAGTATAAAAGGAACCGGCGGTCGAGAGAACAACTAATCCACAGACAAATATATATTTCCAAAATTAAAGAATCTATGTATCAAGTCATTACAGAGTATATCTCATATGATTTTTGAGAATATATATCATTTTATGTGATATGGAGTATACATTGTTTGAAGAATTTTATTATGTCATCAGTAGATAACGAAATATTCTGAAATCAATACAGTATACATTTATTTATTACAGCCAGCACATTAGTCAAATTCCCAATGAACTCAATCAGATACTCATTGGAGCCGTATTTGTGCTAATAAAAACTATGAAGGACAGATTTTTCAATTTTTGATTTTTATTATTCTTTACGGATGATAGAGATTGATATTGGCATGAATAGTTATTTAATATTGTTTGTGGAAATCATTTCTGGATTGATTAATTAAATATAATTTGAGTTTTATTTAATTGATCGATTCTGTTCTTTTTCATCTTTATCAATTGTATATGTAATTTTATTTTACTTGTATATTTACATAAGGTATTGTTAAGGGTAAGTCTTGAGCTACATATTGAATCCTTTGATACGTTATTGATATAATAATTGACTTAAAATCAACTTAATCGAGATCTAGAAAAATAAATTGAAATTGTTAACTGTAGATTTACTGATATAATTCGATGATGTTCTTGATGATAATGATATTTAGTTATTGCCCATTCAAATTTTACCTTGAAATTTGTTTTGTAGCGGCGAACAGACCACACTGTAAAAAAGTAAAAGAAAAAAACTTGGGCGAGGTTCCGATGTAAAGGAAAAATTTCGACTATTCATCACAACTAACATTGTTGATTCTATACCAGAAACTGAATATAATTGTTGTTAACAACGTTCTATATAGCAGATCAAATCTTATATCAGTATCCCTTCCTTCAAGATAAATTCAATTAAATAAATTGTATTTCATTGCAAAATCTTTACCAAGGAATTGATTGTTATACTGCCTGTTTAAGCAATGAACTCTTCACTCAACAATAAAGAGGATATCCTTACCTCATTTGTCAATGTCGAGAATTTTATAAGGGCATATTCTCTTGATGGTTCAGAGAGTGCTTCGACATACGGTTTTAATACCATTGATCAATTTATTGACAAAAATTTCGAACTACTATTAGATTCTCAAAAATTCAATACTGTTGATACTAATATTACAAAACCAGACACAAAGGAAAATGTCACTATTAGAGGAACAACTTATAAAACTTGTAAGGAAAGCAATGAATCAGCATTCCAAATATCAAAACTTTTCAATTTAAATTACACAGAATCCATTAGAGTATTATCTCAAATGAGTAACTCGTGGGATTATAATAACAGTGCATCCATAGAAACTTTGACAGAATGCATATTAAAGGAAAGAAATTCTACTATTAATGTGATATCATTACTTTTCAATAATAACAAGTTACCTGTTGTTGAAAATAAATATTACGATAAGTTAACTGATAGTAAGACTAAATTGTCTATCGTTGAAAATTTGATCAAATCTGTCGATTTTATATTATCCACTTTTAACATTAATGACGATATCTCAACTGATCCATCTGCGTATAAATTATCACAACAAGAATTTAATGATCTTTTAAAAATGAAAAATTCATATGATCTAATCTATCTAACCAACATTTTAAAGTTATTATCTAATCTGGTATTGAATGCTTTAATTCCTGTCAATATCGTATCAGCTTGGTTCAATGTCTCAATTAGTTTAGTATCATTTTTAAAGAATAACTTATCTTCAATCATCATTAACATCCCAATGAATATAATTACCAAAATCGAATCATTAGTAACAATAAACTCTATTCTAATATTAGGTTTAGATACGACTATCTCTTCGATTAATGCAGAATCTCCATATTTTAATGATGCCAAATGTTTTACTGAACTACTTAATATAATCGATGATTTAACTAGCGACTCTGTCTTGTCGTACATGTGGTCCTTCGTTCTTTATACAAAGTCATTTTTGATTCAAGATGAGCCTACAAAACATCAACAATTTCAGCAACAATTTCAAGAATTAAATGATTTTAATATATCAATGGAACAACTGTCTATATTATATGCACAAAGGGCAGAATCTCAGTCAGTATTAAAGGATATGGTTAAATTAACAGATTCTTTGGCAACTGACTCTTTATATCCAACTATTATGTCATCTTTTTTAGCTTTCCAATTGAATTTCATACCGATCAATACCGAGGTCTCTGTTGTTATCAAGAAAATATTATTGAACACACCAAAGGAATTCGTCGAGAAATTCTTAACTAGTAGCGTGTTTGATAGAAAGCTATCTTCGTTACTGGTTAAATTACCACTTATAGATGAAGCATTAATTCCATTGATCAATATTTGTACATCTAATGTGGAATTTGCAAATTTCTACCTTCAAGAATTAAACACATACGCCACCTCATTAAATCTAGGAAAAATTGAATACGATATAGTGGATGATGATGTCACTGATGAAGAAAATAACAAATTAACCACACCAAACGGTATTCCAAGCACAACAGACATGATTAGATTGAGCAAGAGTGTTTTGATTCAACCACCCTTAGATACTAAAAATAATGTATCATTATCTATTCCAAAGGATACGAAAGCAAAGATATTACAAGCTGGTAATTCTACAGACAATGGTATTGTTGTATTTCTTTATGAATATAATGGTTGGGCTACAGTAGGCTACGTTTTCCAAACGTTATGTGAAATGTACAGCCAACAAGGTGAAAAATTAGAGACTAAATATTACGATATGATTCTATCATTTGTGGAATTGTTCGCATCTGTCGTCTCGGTTGGGACCCCAATTGAATCGTCCTCTAATATCTTAAAGGATCTATCTCGTAATATTGACCAAGAGAACATAATATCGCTAGTGTTTAAAGTATTTGAAATATCTATCAGAAATAGAGACTATAATATGGCATATACATGTTGTGAGTTTGCTAATACATTAGTTCCAAACTACCCCCAATTTGTATGGCAATATCTAGCACGTTCTGATTTATTAGATAAACATGGTAAGACAGGACTCGCAAACACAATTTTAGGTATATTAGAATTAACTAATGGACAATATAAATTTACCATCAGTCTGAGTAAGTTAAGTAATTCTTTGGTTGAAGAATCTCTGTTATTAGGAACAAATATGCCATCCAAGACAAAAGAAGATATACTGAATAAACTGGTAACCCATTTCTTGAATGTTTACGAAAGTTACCGCTTCTGGAAATTTGAAGATATACATGAAAGGTTCGAACTGGGTTCCCAATTAACGAAATTATTTACAAACGTACTTTACAATATTTACAGTATTGACCCACAAACTCCACCAGATAAGAAGGTTACACATATGTTAGCTAAATCTGGGAAACTGTTAATAGATGGATTCTTAGGTGTTCAAATGTCTGGTTCAAATTGTGCCAGTAGCTTAATTAAGATTTTGACATCATATTCTGATAAACAAGTTTATGCATTAGGTAATCTAGTATTCGGTCCTGTTTATAGTGATTTAATCGTTTCCTCTTTCGACCTAGCTATTTTATTAGTTTCATTAAGAGATTCATTGCATATGAAGAAAAGTTCATTGGAGGAACTAATATACGTCAATTCATCTCAATTGGTTGACATATATTGTTTATCAAGGTCATTAAAGAGATCCATTGTCAATTTATTGAATACAGTCGTATCAACTACGTGGACTGAAAATAATCCATTAATATTGTCATATTTAGGTGAAGTACATGCTAACATATTTGTACATGTAATTGAAGCTGATTTAGAAAACCCGTTAGATGATTTCAAGTTATCTAATGATATTTATGAATTTTTAGGTGCTTTATTAGAAAGCAATCAACATGGTTTATCTATTCTGTTTTTAACAGGTGATTTAGCAACAAAGGAAAATATTGATAATACTGATGAAAACAAGAAGGAAATTGTAGTTAAGGCTAATAATAAGTCCGTATTGACAGTATTACAAAATAATGCATTGAAATTGGAGTTACTACCAGATTATGTTTCCTGTGCTCTATTAGATGCAATTGCCCTAGCATTCAATTCATGGGTTCAAAAAAAGAATATCCAAAAAGATTCTGGATTTATTGATATTTTAATGAAGACATTTAAACAATTCAAACCATCTACGGAACCGATCGAAAAGTTATCTAATGAGAAGATCTTAGAGATATCTAATAAATTTAGATTAGCTTCACGTATAGCTGAAATTTTTGCGTTATATGTTTATAGTTCAGACAACGTTTCATCTCCAATCCATCAATTATTAAACTCTAATGAACTATTTGCCATGATTAAGCCATATTATGATATTCGACATGAATGTGCAGATTTACTTGAAGAAATCGACGAACGTGTCGCTAAGAAATTCCCAAATTTAACATTAAACAAATTTAGATCACAATCATTGATTAAACCACGCACTCATCATAGTTGCGATTTGTTCAATATCAACCTTATTTCAACGTTATTTATTGGTATGACGGACACTACTAAATTATTGGAAAGAGATTCCATTATTGCTGATATCAAAAATATTTCTCTAAGATTACAATATGTTAATCATCAAGTTGCGGCTGCTAAAGCATGGGGTGCATTATTAACCTCATTCATTAAAGTTACCTCTGAACCATTAAAGGATGATTATATTGATATTATCTGTTTCTTTTTACAAACAAACATTGATGGTAAGATGAGCAATGGATTATTTGCTGAAGTATTTCAAGAGAGAATGGAATTATGTTTCTACATATTGTATTCATTCCATAAGACTAAGAAACAAATTCCTGTTAAACAATTAATTAATATTTTCAAAGAATTAATAATTATATTCAAATCTGATTCAATTGATTACTTAAAGAATATCGCATGTTCTATCAATAGAGAATTGTATAGACCAATATTACGTTCCGTTTTAATTATCTTTAATTTAATCAAGGATAAAGAAGAATTTATGGATTTAGCATCAGATGCTGTATTAGAATTCTTTGAATGGGGTTTCTCCAAGGGTATTTATCTAATCTTATCCAATATATTAGCTGATATGACTAAACAAAATGTTTCTAGTTCTTATAATAAGATTCCTAATAATGAATTTGATAATTCTAATCAAGCATTATATTATGATATGGATGAAAAGATTCAAGATATTTTCTTATTGTTATCAGTTTTCAATCAAGTTAAACAATTGAAACCATCAAATGGATTTAAAGTTATCCTTGCATCATCATTAAATGATGTTGGTACCATTAAAGTTATATTAAACTTATATTCCAGTTTCCCATCAATCAAATTGAATAATGAACCAGTATTAGGTAATTTAATTTTGACATTAGTAACAGAATTGTGTTCGTTAAAAGAAATATCTAATGTTTTTATTAATAATGGTTTATTTGCTGTATTATTAGAAAGTTCGATATCTGTTATTTTACAAGAAGGTAATATTAGACCAGATAATCAACCAAGATTACAAAATATTTGGAGTAATGGTATATTAAGTATAATGTTATTATTATTAAGTGAATTTGGTGATACGATATTACCTGAGACATGTTTATTTGCATCATATTTTGGTAAACAAATTCAATCTACGATATTAAGTTGGTCAGATAATAATTTAGTTGTTTCAACTGCATTAATTAGAGAAACAACACAATTAATATTATTACAAAGAATGTTAGATAAATTAAATTATCAAAATTATTTATTGAATTCAAATGTTAGAAATATTAAAATTGAACAAATTAGCACAGATAATGATTCTAATGATGAACAAATTGCACATTTAATGATTGGATTAGATACATTAGATGAAAGAAAATTATTAAATATTAAATTAAACAAATTGTTAACACATCCAAAATATTTAAATTCAAGAATCATTGCATCTACTCAAGAAGAGCAACATATTTTGAATGATGAAACAAGAAGAGTTGAATTTGTTGCACATATCAACGCTAGTATTAAAGAATTGCAAGTTTCATTATTTGAACAACTACAATAAGGAGACAATAAATAACATATCTTCTATCAGAGGAATATAAAAAAATGTATAAAAAATTATATAAACTAATAAATAAAACTAAACAAGGTTATTAGAACAGCTGGACAAGCATACCAAATGCATTTGGTTCCTATTCCATAGAGGATTATATCTATTGAAACTACCCTTGTTATATTAACTTCAGGTTACCAATATTAACAATATCATGGATGCATTGTTCCATTACTTATTAACATAATTAGATTAGGATAAACAGATAACAAGAGCTATATTTCAATATTTCTATCGATATTATTGCTAAGTTTTCTCTAATTGTGACGTCTTCAGTTTAAAATGACATTTAACAAAATTGGGAAAATCTAGAACCATATTCTCCCTGGGAAATATACTAAGAAACTACTGTACAATGGTGGTAATACCCGTGTACTTCTACGCAGTTTCTCTCTGGGGAAATTTAACCTCAGATAAACCAATACAAACGCAGAGTTTTCAACTTTCACCAAGAAACAGTTGCAGAACATGCACATCCGGTAATTCTCGAACCGAGATCGTTATGTACGTTACGACGCCAACCATTGTTCGGTGATAACTCTCTGTGTGTCTGTCTCTGTCTGCTTCCGTTGTTTCGCACTTTGTGCCTCCATTTCAGAAAATCATCATCTCATATTTTCAGCAGCTTTTTGTGTCTTCGTTCTCTCTGTAACGTTCAATGAAATTTCCCACAAATTTTTCACTTTTTTCCATTTTCCAAATCTGAAAAAAATTTTCAGTTTCTCAGATTATATAATAAATTTCACTATGTTATCGAGAAGCAAAGAAGCAGAAGCAGCAAGCAACAAGAGACAGAGAGTGAGAAAGAAAATTTCAGGAAACAAACAAAGCAAAACGACAAGAAACACAAAGAGAGATATAATTAAAATAACAACCAAATTGAAAAGAAGAATCAGAATATTTATTTTTTTTCTGAAATGATAATTTATTTTGTTCACTCGGTTCGGTTATTGCCGTCATATTCCATTTTTTGTTAAGAATAATCAATTAATTTAATGGAAATTTTATCCTTTTTTCGCTGAAATACTTCCCTTCTTAATATTCAATCAATATTAGCAATCGTCATTTCCCATAAAATTTTCTTTTTGACGTAAATATCCTTGAATAGATGCATGATCATATTTTGATATATAATATATGATTATAATCAAATTCAAAATCTTGAAAAATTTATCTTGATTTCTAGAAATTTTATATCTTGAAAACAAGGGAGTTTTATAAAATTTATTTAATTTCATTCGATATTTTATAATTTATTAATTTCTGTTTTATTTCGTTTTAAGAAATTAACTTTTATAACTGTTCGACAATAACAATATATTAATACAATTATTAAAAGTATACTGATATACACACATATATTATTTTTGTTCTTCTTCATTAAATTTTGAATTTAAATCATATCCCTTACTGTTATTTATTTATTTATTTATTTATTTATTTATTAATTAATAACGATATTGTAACATTTATCCATCCCCCCATACACATAATAATATAATATAATAAACTATGCCAGCTGTATTAGAAGACTATCAAAAGAACTTTCTAGAATTAGCCATTGAATGTCAAGCTTTAAGATTTGGTGATTTCACTTTAAAATCAGGTAGACAATCTCCATATTTCTTTAATTTAGGTTTATTCAATACAGGTAAATTATTATCAAATTTAGCTACCGCGTATGCCATTGCTATTATTCAATCTGATCTTAAATTCGATGTTATTTTCGGTCCAGCTTATAAAGGTATCCCATTAGCTTCTATCGTTTGTGTTAAATTAGCAGAAATTGGTGGTTCTAAATTCCAAGATGTTCAATACGCTTTCAACAGAAAGGAAGCTAAGGATCATGGTGAAGGTGGTAACATTGTTGGTGCCTCCTTAGAAGATAAAAGAATTTTAATCATTGATGATGTTATGACTGCAGGTACTGCAATTAATGAAGCATTCGAAGTTATTGGTAATGCTGGTGGTCAAGTCGTTGGTACAATTATCGCTTTAGACAGACAAGAAGTTGTTAATTTAGAAGATAAGGATAAATTAAGTGCTACTGCTGCAGTTAGTAAAAAATATAATATTCCTGTCTTACATATTGTTAATTTATCACATGTTATTAGTTATTTAGAGACTAGGATGGGTGCAGATGAAAAAAATAAAATTGAAGAATATTTACAAGTCTATGGTGCTTAAAAGACCAAATAAATCATTTAAAATATAAATAATATAATTTTAATTATAATCGTCATCATTTAATAAAAATACATCTCTTTTTGAAACGTAGCATATAATTATAGTCATTTGAGCTATAATCTGAGGTATAGACTTTACTTTTTTTTTATATTACATTCATTACAAAATTTTATACACATTTGTATATATGCTTCTTAGTTTTATTCCTGGAAAAACTTCCCATTCACCTTCTGATAACCTTATATTTATTCTTTGGCATCTTCATTGGTTTATCACTGTTGGTTATAGCTGCACTAGGTGGTGGAGCATCGTATATACCTTTAGTCATTGGATGACCCATTAAGAAAGGACTATGTAATGGTACGATACTATTCATTTGGAAACCCTTAACCTTTGGAATCTCCTTGAATTCAATACCATCAAATTCTGGCCCATATGGTATTTCTCTTAAACCTGCAATCGTAGTTGGATGTGTTTGTAAATATTGAGCAATATCCTTCATTATTTGTCTCTTACCACCTTTATATTGATTAGCACTATGAGCTAATTGTCCATCTTCTTTAATCAAGATACGAACTCTACCTGGATTACCATAATCTTGTGGATGTGATTTTTCACCTTCAAAGATACTTAATAAACCTAAAGAACGTGCAGCATCAGCAATTGTCTTAGCTAATGGATTTTCAACGGCTAATTCCTTTGGAACTCTTCTACCTTCCTTATGAGATCTATTTTTATCAAAGTAACATGGATATAATAATTGGAATCTTTTAACTTCTTGTAATTCTTGTTTACTCATACCAGCAGAATGTTCAACTTTACCAGTCTTTGGATTAATGAAACTAATTTGGTTCTTTTTATCATTATTGGAAGTAGAGTTAGCTGTCATTTGATTGAACTGATCTTGTAATGCTTTCTCTTCAATATCTTGACTTCTTACTACAGTTGGAGTAATCTTTGGAGCAATCGGAGTACTTAAAGATGGATCAACTTCAGCTAGATCCATATCTAAGTTATCAATGTCCTCATAATCTTCAATTTCTTCTAATTTTGGCATTTTTTCTTTGGTATTTCCTATCTTATATGATTAATGTTTGGAATCTATGTAAAATGTGATTAATAGATTGGTTCAGGTGTTTCTTAAAACCGTTAGTAGCTGTGTTATCTCTTGTTAAACTCAACATTTACTGTCTAAACGTATCGTACTTCGTCAGTCGGCTGGACTCGTTGTTGGCCTTTAAGTTTTTTTTCGCATGGTTTTCTTTTGGTGGACGGCGGTCTGGCGTTGCCATACAGACAGACAGCGTCACATTATATATACAAAAATTAAATATGATTTTAACGAAGTAGATGCTATAATTTTACATATTTATGCGTATTTATGGGTATGTAATTTATTGTTTTATTGAATCCTCTTGAATTACAAGATTATCTAGCAAGAAATCAAAAATTTCAAGAAGTATCGATGCATTTAGGTAAGGATTTTGTAAAATATCATGAACCTTATTAGCTGCTTCTCTAGCATGATGTAACCCAACAACTTTACCGGATAATTCTACTAGTAAAGCTTGAAATAATAATTTAGAATCTGCGTATGCTCTCTTTTTCTCTAGATCAGTTCGTTCAGGTGGGGGATTTAGCTTCTCCTTTTGTCTTGTTTCAAAATATCCTCCAACACCCCATAGTCTTACTCTAGTTTGAAATAAAAGATCGAATATTTTTGGTTCAGAAGAAAATTTCACTATATGTTCCTTAATATATTTCTCGATGGTACTGCCAAATAGTTGTTGCAATAACATAATAATGGCACCTCCTCTTAACCAATAATCACCGCCTGAATGGGTACGATTCATATCACTTGGGTAGGATGAAAATATGGCAATGAATAAATCGCAAATAGGTTTTAGGAATGATTTTTTTTCAGGAGATCCATCTTGAAATTGGTCAATAGCTAATGGCTGTTTATCACTCTCTGATTCTTCGATGTCGATGGAGTTCGAGTTTAAAGAGTTGTATATTTTAGGTGTTGGAGAAACTGAGCCAGAGGATGCAGATAAATTTGAGATCCGATCAATACTGTTCTCTGTATTACCATCATCGTTGGAGTTACTTCTCCTTCTATTCGAAACAGTTAATCTGTTAGAATTGATTAAAGTTCTCGCATCATCATTAACAATGTCCTCATTGCTCTTAGTTGAAAATGATTTTGTGTTGATTAAGAATCTTCTAAATACGTCATCTTGACAAATATCCTGCATTTTTAATAGTTCAACTAAATATATCTGAAATTGCTTACGTCTTTTCTCATACAGTAACGTCTGAGAGATTTGATATTTAAAAGACATTGCCAACTTGGTAGGGAACAATTCCTTCTTTATTATATTTTTCATACTTGACTTGTATTTCTTTTTCAAATATGAATGCAGTTTTGCAAATTCTGTATACCTTCTAGGTATTTCCCAGGACGTCGTATTTTCGTCAGTTGAATGTGAAACATTAATGATATAATAAGCGACTTCTTTTAGATTGGACATTTCATAATCTATAATATAAGATCTAATTGTAATGTGAGTCCTCTGAAATAAACTTGTCGCATTTTCTTCAACCATATATTGTTGTTTTAACAGTTCTTTGTTATTTTTCTCTTTCATCAAAGTCTTTAAAGAAGATGCTAATATTTTCAATTGATTCTTATTATTCGTCAATTTTGCTTTCAAAATTAAATGGTTTAATAGCTCAATTTCTTGTTGTAGTTTGTTAGTCTCCAACGTTAAATCGCCAATCTTTGATTTCAAATCAGATATCCCGTCATAACTTAGAGCACTAATTGCAGAATGTCTCCTATGATGGTTATCATCCTCTGAAACATTATCCTTTTGTAACTTTTCCGCATTTTTATTCTCCTTAACGGGACTATTACTGGATGGAAACAGCTCATCTCGTTGTTGTATATCCTCAGATGAATTCATTTCGGGGTTGTTTAATGATGGTATATCCTGTAGTGACATACGTGCTTCAGTGTTAATGACCTCCCCGGACTCTACTTGTGGTAGTTTACTTCCTTTAGTCTCTATAATATTTTCTAAGGCCTCATTTAATCCAGGACTGGCAAGCATTTCAACAGCATTTACAGATATCTTACGTGCAAAAGAAGGTACCGAACCTTTCAAATGTTTCTCAGCTTTTGGGACAAAATATTTTGAATATGTGTCGGTATTGATAAATTCCGCTGACGATATCATTCTCAAAAATATTGCAGATTTCTTAAAGTTGGGTATATATGTGGTTTCCAATTCATTTTCAGCTGCACTTTGTAAATACAACATACTTTTTCTTGCTAACAATAAACCTGTTGTTCCAATCATATCCAAATCGTTGCCTGAAAATAATTTTATATTCGACACTAAACCGGCGTCAAGCGATTCAATAAATTGTACTTTATCAGTCTCCAAAAATGTTTTGGTTATGTAATTTATGTTCTCTACATCTATTTGTGAAACCTCTGTTAATACATCTTCTTTATTTGCATCTTCTAATGGATTTTTAAAGGCTTCAACAGCTTTCCAATAATTGAGTAAGACTAATCCACCTTCATGTTTAGCTAATTGCAAAAATTCCTCGAAATAAGACAAACATACGCTATCATTGATTATTGAATCAAAGGTCACTTGTTCTATTATATCGTCGAAATCATGTACGACATTTTCTCTATTCAAGACATCATTTCCGTCCAATTCGTTATCATTACGAGTCTTTTTATTGATTATTTTTATATTTGAAGAAGGTTCCAGGGTTTTCAAACGATTGTCTATTAATCCTAAGGAGATAGACAATCTATTCTTATAATCGCTTTTCTTTTTCATGTTCATATTAATATCTTCATTAACTTTCATTAAAGCTGTTTTCAATAAAAATTTACCTGTTCGTAAATCCGCAATTGAATTTATACTACTTAGACCTCTTAGGCATTTTTCAAACTCTTTAGTTGTTATATCACTACCAAATACAAATTCGAAGTTTGTAGGCTGTTGCACAGCATTATGTTCTTGTGTGTTGACATTTTTGTCTTGTAATTCTCTCATAAGAATCGCTTTGACTTCCTGGACCTGGTTTCTCTCATTTATGATTCTTTTGGATATCGATAACAAAATGCAATTCCATCTATCTGGGTCATAGAATTTGGTCAGTGCAGGTGAAAATATGTTCTTTGATAGTATCTCTCGGCATAATATTAGTACGAAGCTACTATTCAAGTCCCGACTTTCTAACAGAGATGAGGTGATCATTTCGGACCTCTTGTCCATATATCCCTCTATATCCGAATCTAGATGATTAGGTTTCAGAGTGATAGCCTTATGAAGTCTGTAGATATTGTTAAATTCAATGGCAGTAAGTAAATGCAAATTGTCGCCCTTAGTATGACGACCACGAGTTGTACTTGTAGACACGACATTTGACCTTGCCTTGCAGTAGGTATCGAAATGTTTTGACACTAATGGAATTATTCTAAACACTACGAGTGTAGTGAGGTCTGTTCCTTCCAGGTGATTCTCCAATTTTGTGATGATTCTTCTTAGGATGAGCCGTATCTCGTCAGGAAATTCTGATTCTGATTTCTGATCAATTCTCTGAAACCATGATAGGATAAAATCCCTAACAATCAATTCGATAATTTGTTCAAGTTGTTCGGATATTCTTTTATATTTTGGGAATATAGCTACTTTGAGGGAATCGTGGTCAATTTTCTGTGGTCTTCCAGGTTTCAAATTTAGTTTCTTTGGTTTACATCTTCGTACAATCGCTTTGTTTTCATTCAAAGTCAGATATATGAATACGAATAATACTGTTACCATACCTATTACTAGTGATACATTAATTATTCCTAACTCAATGAGGAGGGCTATCAATCCCAACAACAGCGAAAGACATTTTGGATAACTCATCTCATCTCACTATGTATTCAAGTTCTTAAGTTAACTTTTCCTTTTGTAATAATTTAAAAATATGTTTAAAATTACGCAGGTAATATTCTAACCTTAGGAATATTCAAAAAATCCTTTATTCTTGTAAACTTATATCCGTAATATGTGTCAAGTTTCCTATTTTAGATGCCTATATTGGAATTGGTCTTTCTTTGTTTATACATCCTTGTATACCAAAGGCGCGAGACGAGTCACTTCAAGTAGAACATACAAAAATGGTGGCATAGTATACAGAAGGTTCAGGCAATAAATGATAAGTGACAAGATAGCGATCTATATATATATTTTCCATCTTGGTTTTCAATTGACGGTCACTGTGATTTATAATCTCAGAAATGATTATTACATAATGTTCTTACATAATATTTATAAAGGTATGAAAAATAAAATTGTTACAACGACGAAATTTCAATTGATGTATATTAATACCTTGAAGTCTAACTCAATTAGGATTTTCTGTTAGTTTATGTATGTTTCCCTTCCAATAAAAATTGTAAAATTCCAAATTGACTTCGTTTTTCCCAAAAGATTGAGGATGCAGTTAGTTGATGAATGATAATAATGCGAGTGTCGGTAATCACAGTAAACAAATATTAATCTTATTTATTGGAATCAACGAATTTTCTAACTTTATCAATAACATCTTCTAGTTCTTTATCTAGAATTAATACAATTAGACCATCACTTGTAATTTCGTATTTAATATGACCTTCATTAGGTATGCAGATTTCTTCATCGAATTTATCGAACCAACTATTCAATGCATCTAATTCGTCTACTTTAAAAGGCAGTATTAGTTCATCAATGAATTCATGTGTCTTTTTATTGTCTTTTTCTTTAGTTTCTGTTTCATTAGGTGTGTTATCACTTAGATTTTCAATTGGTTGTTCTAGTTCTTCTTCTAGTAGGATCATCATACGATAGAAATTGTTGCTCATCTTGTAAAATTATATGTAATTGGGTTTATGAATTGTTCTATTAGATGGTTGTGTTGTGAAAGAGATATAATTACAAATTTTAGTCCTCTATCGATAGCTACTACTCACAAACAACACATCTACTTAAGTGAGGTTGACTTGGTATTAAGATTCGAGTTAAAAAATTTCTGCGCAACCGAAAAATTTTGTTTCTGAAAGCGATGAGCATCTATGGCGTCATATCTCTGCGATGATTTCTTAGCCAATAGTGTTAACCTACTAACCATTAAAAATAAATAATATTCTTTGAAATAAATGCATTATGCAATATGTTCATATATATATGTGTTTTATGTAATTTATTTATCTAAATTTCAGGTATTAATATTGTCCCATTAGAGTTATTATGTTCGGTAGTGTATTCCATATTCGTTCCATTGTTAGATGTACCATAAACTAAATCGTCATTGGAACTTTCAATCGGACCAGCATTCCCATATTGGTCCGGAGAATCCCTATTTGCAGAATACTGTCTGTTGTTATCCTCCATTTCAACTTCGAGTTCGTCACTGTTATAATTGTCATAGTCTGCAGTTGTATTAGAAGCTGATTGTTCCATGTATAATGTATGATTAACTAAATTCAAATAAGAATACATGAAGTTACTCAATAAAACCTGTTGACGTAATTCTCTCTTGGAATCACTTAGCTTCAAATGACTTAAACGGTAGATAGCCCTCTCAACGTTGATCCCTAATCTATGATCAAACATGATAACTGTTGAATTTGTTAATTCTGGCAATGGGAACCCAAATGCACTATCAGTGAATTGAATTGGCGCATTAGGTTTCTCTGGTCTCTTAACATCCGCGAAAGTTAACTTACGTGGTGGGAAACTTGATGCCATTGGTGGTTGTGATAGTGCCACGGTTGTATCCCTGTTAAAATCTCCCGAAGTATCTTCTTGGTCTATAATTTGACTATCATCTTGATGCAATGTTGAACCATCACTTCTTAGAGAAGTATCTACTAGAGATTCTGAATTTCCACTAACGTCCTGCGAATCATCACCATCTAATTCATGTACAGTTTCTGTGAATGGAGTATTACCTCCCTCAGTGGCTAATATTTCAGTTTGAATAGGTGGAGATGCAGGTTCTCTATTCTTTGTACTTGTTACACTAACAGCAGGTTGAAGTGTTGGTAATTCTGTATTTTCTGACGAATGTGATTGTTCAGATAATTGTGAATCATCTCTTTGTAATTGAGGTACCTCATGTATTTCATTCCTTGGTGTTGGAGATGTCGGTCTTTCAGTAATAGCAGGAGTAATTTCAATTGTTGGTTTAACTGTAGTAACTGGAGGTTGTTTCTTTTGATGTTTACGGAATTTTGAAATTTTCTTTTTCAATTCTTCTTGAACACCAGATTCGCTAGATTTTGATGATGATGAAGGTTGATTATTTGAACCAGCTGATTTACGACGATGTGTTCTTCTTTTGAACAAATTAACCAATTTTTCTTCCAATGATGGTTTCTTTTGTGTGACGACTGTTTCATTTTTTGGTTCTTCAGGTGTAGTCACTTGTGTAATTGGCTCTGCGTGTGTATGTAATGTATCATCCTTTTCACTATGTGTTGATGAATGTGATGAATGTGTTGAATTTGATAGAGATGCGCTACCTGCCAGAGTTTTAGTTAATGATGGTCTTGAACCTTTTTTGTTTAATTCATTAGTATTATTGAAATCGGGATTATTACCATTGTTATTTGAGATATTGAATATAGGTTTGTGACGATTTTTAGAATGATTACTTCTATTTTTCAAATTATAATTTGTTTGTTCGGAAATTTTTGTATTATCAATCAAATCGTTATTGACAATTTCATTATTATTTATGGAATGATCATTTTCTGAATTACCTGCCCATGACCAATTATCACTAGTTACAGTTGCTGTATTACTATTAAGTTTCGTTACTGTGTCAGTAGATAGTGTATCCATTAAATTATCTGTATTTTCATGAAGTAATGATCCTGTACCACTACCTTTACCTGTTTGAGTTGGACGATATAATACACTATCAATTGATAAAAGACTACTGTCTTGTGAATTTGGACCCGAGGTATCTATTTCGTCGGTATCATCGTCGTTATCATCATCAGTTTCTGTTCTTGATCCCTTATTTAATTGTGTATAATGATCATATAAATCACTAATGGATCCTGGAGATTCTACCGATCCTATTGTAGAAGGTGATTCATGATCGAATGTAATTGGTGAATGTGGCATTGGTAATTGTCCCGTTGTGTCATTATTATCATGAATTGATCTTCTATTAACTATATCACTTGAATGTCTCTTATCGTTACTATTAGGAGGAGATGTTGTTGTTGTTGTTGATGATGAACTTAATGAATCAGCTGATCTAATTCTATATGTGTTGAATTTACTTCTTCTTAAAGAAGAACGTTGTGGTATAGTTAAACCATTTTTCATAAACATTTTAGAAGCAAATTCTTCCGAATTAATAGGGGTATCATTATTATGGTTAATTTCATTATTATTATTATTATTATTATTATTATTATTATTATTATTATTATTATTATTATTATTATTATTATCATTTAATATTGGAGTCTGTATTTCATTATTTGTTCCATCATCTAATAAAGCTTCATCATCTACACCTGTAAATGAACCAGCCATACTTAATGTTCTAGCTAATGTAATTGCATCAGAATTAGTTAAACCTGCATTATTTGAAATTTTTGTTAATTCTTCTGTTATATCCTTTAATGATGCAGTTCTTTGATTTCTTGAAGAATGTGTGCTACTACTACTATTATGTTTAGTTGATACAGTAACTGAGTCTTCATCGTGTGAATTATCTGAAGAATCAGTTAATTTTGAATATGATTTTCTTAAACTTGAGGGTCTTCTTACTAATGATCGATTATATTTTTTATTACTTTTCACTCTATCTAATCTATTTTCTTTATCTTGTGTTGAATCATTATTTTGTTGTATTTGTTCAGGGGTATCTGAAGAGGAGGAATCCTGTATTTGAATATTATGTAAAGTATCCTGTACTAATTCAATATAATTTTCAGGTTTAACATTTGGATGTTGATTAGCAGGAACCCATAGTAAGTTGCTAGTAATTGGTTCATCATCATCGTCAATGTCCTCGTTAATATTTTCATTAATTTCCAAATGTTCATCATTTATTGTATGTTCTAATGAAGAATGTGATGATAAAGTTCTTCTTGATCCCACGTTTTGTAAACCTCTTCTTAATGAATTAATTCCAGTTAAATGTCTAGTTGTGTTGTTGTTGTTGTTGTTCTTTATAATTTCGGTATTATTTAATGAACTATTTCTTGATTGTTCTTGTTGTTCTTGTTGTAGTAATTTTTGTTGAGTAAATTCATCATGAATATATTCTGCTCTAGTAATATCTATACTACTATTCGTAAAACTTTCCGAATCTGTATTTATTGTATCATTACTTTCCATTGAAACATCAGGCGAAATTGAATTTGTTGAAGCAATCCAAGATTTTCTTTTATTTGATTCTGTTGAATTAACACGAAATTCTAATTCTGGATCAATTAATAAATCTAACGAACCAATAGATAATCTTTTCAAATTTTTAACACTTTGTATTTCATTATCTAATGATTGAGCAGCAATTAATACTTCTGATTTTCTTTTATCTCTATCCAATGAAGATATTCGCGGATTTGTTCTATTTCTTAATTTAACTCCACTTATATTAATTTCATTATTTGTTATGGGGTGTGATGACATTTTTTTGTTTTTTTGTTTTCTATAATAGTATGTGATTCATGTAATGGAAAATAAGTTGAAACAAATCGATGTTTCTTAGATCTTTGATACCTTGTTAAATGATCCCAACAGTACAAACACAAATATATTAACTTGTTAACTTTTAAATTTGTTTAATAGATCTTCGAAATTGCTAATCCCAATATATCGATCGCACCATTCGATAAATGTGTGTCGCGAAAACGAGAAATAACGAAATATCAGCATTGGTGTTAGTATGGGCGAAGAGAAAATAAAGAATCTGTAATGTCTTATGTATACACACGAACGTACAGATTGATATATGTGTTTTGTTATTTATTATCGGGGCGCGCCCAGAGATAATTATTGCTGCGTATTATTAGTGCAATTGCTATCAAAATGAATTCCGCGGTGTTCATCGCTCACAGACTCTCACGATATGTTATGTTATGTTATGTTATGTTATATGATGTATTGGTGGTGCTAGTATGTATAGTTGGTAGAGTTTGTAATAAGATGGTGTAAGTGTGAGTGTGTTATTACAGTTTATGAGAGGTTGTGTGTAGTACAGTGTAATGTAATGTAATGTAGTGCAAGAGAGTGAGACAGTAGTACGTTATCCGGTTGTAACAGCTGCGATGCAGGGACTGTTAATAGTTCGGCAAGTACCCCCAGAATCTTGATTATTAACTATATACTACTATACAACGTTGTCATATACACAATTGTCCCTTACACTTGTATCAACTTTGCTCTATCACATTACTTCCCTCTATGTAAATAGACATTTTATATGTGTCTCCCCGGGTTTTGTATGTGAAAATTTCAGACATCGCAGATTTTTTACTTGAGGATTGGATTCCCTGTTGAATGATATAAGGGAGACCAACTGCATAAAACACATATAACTGTATCACTCTCACAAACAAGTAATAACCGCAAACATAAGTATACACATCTCTCTCTTAGTCACGATGTTGAAACCTATGTTTAGTAAACAATCATTACGAATGGTATCAACTACACATTTTGGTTCCAAAATTGTACCAGTTGATCAAAAAGCTAAATTAGTTGGTCATGTATTCTCTTCAGTTGCTTCAAAATATGATATTATGAATGATATTATGTCTTTAGGGATACATAGATTATGGAAGGATCATTTCATTAATAAATTAGATCCAGGAATGAGACCAGGTTCTACGGAACCAATGAATTTCTTAGATGTTGCAGGTGGTTCAGGTGATATTGCATTTGGTATATTAGATTATGCAAAAGCAAAATTTGGGGATGTTGAATCAACTATGGATATCGTAGATATTAATCCAGATATGTTGAAAGAAGGTGAAAGACGTGCGTTGGATCAAGGTAGATATTTTGAAGATCCTCGTGTTAGATTCATGGTTCAAGATGGTGAAACATTATCCGATATCGAATCAAATTCAAAGGATGTATATACTGTAAGTTTCGGTATTAGAAATTTTACAAATATTCCTCGTGGTTTAGAGACTGCTCATAGAGTATTGAAACCGGGTGGTATCTTTTATTGTTTGGAATTTTCCAAGATTGAAAATCCTTTAATGGATATGGCTTATCAACAATGGGCTAAAGCTTTACCTGTTTTCGGTTCAATCGTTGCTAACGATTATGATTCATATCAATATTTGGTTGAATCCATTGAAAGATTCCCAGATCAAGAAACTTTCAAGAAAATGATTCAAGATGCTGGTTTCCAAGCGGCAGGTTATGAAAGTTTATCTTCTGGTATTTGTGCAATCCATTGGGGTATCAAAGGTTAAACAATTTATTTTCTTGTACATAATAATTATTAACAATAACTAGTTTATTTTAGCTCTATTAAAAGAAATGGTATTTTCTACTCATTGAAGTATATACACGCATACGTATTCTATCAAATAAATTTAACAAATTAAAATTAAAAAAAAAAAATATGTATCTATCCTTGCTTATCGTATCGACTCAAATATTCATCTTTTTAACATTGATTGGAATATCAAGACTGGCTGATCCGATGTGACTATCAAATTTAATATTAACTCTAATTGCATAGAAACGACAACATAGACAACTTTCAAAACTTGGAATTAAAGTTTCTCCAATATCACGAGTCATTTCTAAATCTGCGAGAACAAATCTTTCAAATTCTTGTGTTCCAACTTGTGACCAACCTTTACCAATTGCAGAATTCTCTTCTGTATTATTATGAATCGGTGATGACATGACTGTATCACGACGACGTTCGGGTGACAAAGTACCATCAAGATGACGTATTGGACTATGTGAAGTTTGTGTAGTTGAGGAAGGTTGTTTCTTAAAGATTTCATTCAGGATATCACATCTTACCTCGATATTACTTAAACTTTCAATATCTGATTTAATTTGATCAGAAATAAAATCTTTGAAATGTAATACTTTCTTATTATTAGATGAAGTACCCAAATTATATAATTTATTGATTTTCTCACGTTGTTCTTGAAATCTTGTTTGATAATTACTGACTTGTTGACGATACGAATGGAAAGTTTTCTTAATATTATTAAGTCTTTTATCATCTGATAACATATCAACACTTAATTTAATCGGTATTGAAAAATCTGATCTACCTGTAATAACAATTAATTGTGTAGTTATAGATTGGATCGGTGGTGGATCATGAGGTATACTATTATTTGATTCAATACATGTAATCTTAATTGGTAAATTTTTCAATATATCACGTTCATTTTCAGACACTAATTGAGCTAATCTTGCCCAATTTTCTTGATCATGACGATTCTTATTCTCCATCTTATTTGCCTTTCTAATAATTGATGGTGACCAATATGGTATACTACGTACAGGAATATTAGCTGATATAACTAAAAGACCAGATTTTTCACTTTGTGATGAAGATGTTAATGACGGAGACGTTATTATTGGTGCAGATAGACTTACATTGCTGTTACTACCACTTGGGATCGATTTTGAGGAATCATTATTGGGTGTTATTTTATCTATATGATCAGCCGATTTGGTTATACCTGTTGTACTGCTATGATTACCTGATTTTGTTGGTGTTAAAGAATTTTTCAATTCTGTAGAAGATGAACTTATTGCTGTTAGCGATAAAGATGACGATGCAGATGTAATAAACCCTGAGAAAAATCCACTTGATTTCCCAGATGACTTACTTTTACTTTTCGATTTTAATTTGGATTTGGATTTATATTTATAACTAATTTCTGTCTCCACAGAATTTTGCGTTGGTGCAAGACACTTAAAATCTGATAATTCATAAATATTTCTGGCATCATCTAATCTATTATTAATATGTAATTGATCCATTTTCCTTCTTAAAATATCATGAGAATCTAATTCATCATTATTATCAAAATTCCCACTTAAATCATCGACATGAATATCAGAATTACAAATTTGTTCATTATTTTCAACTTTTTTCATAATTTTCGCCAATGCATCTAATCTTTCCTGAATTAATCTTTCTAAATCTTTTAATTGCTTCTTGGAAGCTTTACTTTCTGTCTTTAAGGAAGAACCAAATTCAAATGGCATTACTCTTAGATTGTATTCACGTTCCTTCATTATATTTAATTTGTGAGATTTAGGATCCTTACCTACAATTCTTGCATCAATTGTATAATTAATCGATATATCATCATCTGAAAGATCTCTTGTTAGAATTGGAGAACCTTTACTACCTAAATGACCACAACCTAATACACTATTGATTCTAATACCTGCATATTTACCATGATCTTTAAATTTATCAATACCAAAACTTGGTGGTAATAAACAATGGGAATATTGTTCATGTTTACATGACACATCTAATAATTGGGTAGGTAATTTAAACATGAAAATTTTCTTATATTTCATATTAGGTTCCAGGATTCTACTATTATTTAAACCAATGATAGCGCCATCCTCTTTATCTGTTTCACCGACTTTGATATCAATTCCAGAACTTAAATCGATATTTGTATATGACCATGATGCACTTAAGTCAACCATTCTTAAAAATCTTTTCACGGTACGTTTCCCCTGTTGTCTGTCAATGATCGATATGTACCCTTCCAATGTAACATAAAACATTTCAAATTTCAATCTATTTGGGGATTTGTTATGAATTGTACAATAACCATGAATGATATCACCTGAGGTATATTCTTTTAGTATAGATTCATCAGGTACTTTAATATCAGGTTTTGGTGCATTTTTAGTAATATGAATTTCAATTTCAATAGGTGTCACTAATTTAGGTAAAGAATATACTTTGTCAATGACGATATTATCTGCATCATTTAAGTCATCTTCAAATGGAATATTATTTGAAATGTTGTAACGTAAAGTATTTAATGGACGCAAATCATGAATATCTATTGATTCCTGATGAACATTTGAATCTATTCTTTGATTAGGTAAATGATGATGATTATTAGATATAGAATTATCGTGTGGGTGAATCTCTGCAGGTGGTTCCAATGTATGTGTTGATTCTTCCTCATATGTAGGTGGGAAATCATGTCTATCTGGATCGACGTTACCTTGTGGAATATGTCTATGAAGAACATTGTACATATCAAACGATGGTAACACGTCAACTAGTAAAGATTCGTCATTTTCATAATGTATTAAATTGGGATTCTTTCTTCTTCGACTGAAAGCAGATCCTAAAGAATTTTTGTCATTGTCATTTCTACTTGAGTTTTGTACATTACTGTTGCCTGTATTATTTTCTGTATCTATTGTATCCTGATCTTCTTCTTCTTCCTCATTTAATGTGTCTGAACTATGATTTGGGAAATAGAAACCCGCCTCATATTGTGGTAATGGTCTATCCTTAATTGTACTACCTGTCCCATGAGTTAATTCGGATCTACCTAGTTTATGTAAATTGGGACTCGATAAACTTTTGGACGGTCTCAATGAATCCGTGCTTGCATTATTTCCCATTGTATCTGGATCCCTACGTAATTGATTTCTTCTCGAGTGTGTCAATATATTAGATTCTGTTGGATTTGAATGCAGTACTGGTCTACGTAAAGGATTTCTAGATCCTATTCCACGCATTGACCTATCCATTATTTTCTCTGTTTTTGCTTCTCGATACCCTTAAACTTGACCCAAGTAAACTTAACTGTAAACGTAACTGAAATACCAGTGACAAAATGCAACTCAATAAACATAAATATTAAATACAAGATCTATCTGTATAAAAAGTTGTTTATTAATTGGTTTGGTTTTTCACGAATGTGTCGTTCCGTCTATCAATAGAGATGAGCACCCTCTCCCCCCACGATTCTACGTACGCTAAATATAATCGGTAAACCACAGGTGAAAAATTTTGTTTGTGTCTGCTGTACGTGCCGTTTATTATTGATATTGTAGCGCGCATGTTCGTCTGGTGGAAAACGCCGTATCGCAATACTTAAGGGTGCACGAACCATAGTCTCATCTGATAGAGGTCACACGTAATAACCACATATGATGATTGCTGCAGTTATAGATAGATAAATAGATAGCTATATAGGTTGCCGTCTGATTACTGATTATGACAGATCAGGTTTATAGTATTAGGTCGATCTATATAATTGTATCTATATGCTTATGTGAATGTGTATATATGTAATATCGAGTCATCTTACTGTTGACCATAACTTGCAAGTGCGATCTTCTGTATGTCTCTAGCGAAATGAGCATCTGTAGAGTTGAATGACAATGTATTTTCCCATAATTGGTCAAATTCTGTTGAAACTAACATCTCATTTGGTGTATTGTCTTGATTTGAGTTAACAACGGCTACGTTCCTGCTAACTTGCCAATTTTGTTCTTTCAATTTTTTATGTCTATCTCTATCCATTTCCATTCTATTTAATACAATTTGGACATCTATAGAGTAACCGTTATCCCCAGACGAACTACTACTATCTGAAGGTTGTTCGAATGTCAATGTACCATTCTGTTGGAAACTTTGTAATAATCCCATCTTATCAAGATTCAAATTTGATAAATATTCTTGTACGATACTTAATTCTTTATTCAATATATCATTATGACTGTTACCAATCTCTGCACTATTAAGTTCATTGATAAATAACGTATCTAAATCATGATAAAATTCAATGCAATATGGTAAATTTGTAAAAGCCTTCATATCCCCCATCGGACAAACCAATTGACATATTATATGCACATTTGGTATAATTATATCATAAAATATATTGTTTTTGTTTGTATCAATACCACTAGAAGATACTGTTTTACTCTGTATGTATAATTCATGAATTATCTTTGAATAATAAATCATTATATATAATCGATCTAAGGGATCCATTTTACTCATAGTATCAATTAAACATTGTTGGAAATCTTCATAATGTTCAGTATAATATTGCATATAAAATCTTACTGGATCTTGTAAATTCTCATTATTTGGTGTACCTGTTGGTGTTACTGTATTGGTTCCAGAATATTGATTTTTACTTAGATTTAATGTCTTTGGTAATGTTTTTAATACTTGTATAAATTGTAAACGTGCCTCTAGTGAATCCATTACGCTCGAACAGTGTATTCTTTCTTGATATCGGTATTATTATCAATACTGGAGAAGGTTGGCTTCCTTATCTATATTATTCCTCTGTGTTGTTCACATCCTTATTCGTTATTGTTTGACGTCTCTTCTGTTTACGTAGTAAAAAATTTTCGCTTAGTGTCTAAGCTCTCTCACCATAAGAGCAAAGCAAAGTTTACCAAAATGAGAAGTTAATGACACTAAATAGCCGCACTTACCGAATTAAGTTTCTTGTGTACTCATTTAAAGGATATCTCATTGATATGTGTATATAAATATATAAATGTATACAAATTAAATGCACCAAAAAGAAAAAAAAAAGGAATTATCTGTCTTTGTCTCCTGGACTATTCGACGCCATTGAAAATTGATCATCCGAATCACTGTGGAGGTCTCTGTATCGAGGGATCCATGTGATTCATTTGAATTGAAGATGGGATATATAAATTATGGTTACTACTCGTACTATTATCATTACCAGCATTATTATTTGTATTGTTATTGTGATTGTTCATTGGTACCATACCATTGGTAAAATCTTGGTTATTATTATTCATTCCTGATACAGTTGATCCTAGATTCATTACATTACTTGTACTTTGTGAATTTGTTATGAAATTAAGACTTGTTGACATGGAATTATCCATGTAATTCTTACCATTATTATTATTGAAATTGGTATTTTGATTCATATTTACAGTCGGTGATAATGTATTACCATTAGGTATTCCTACCGGCCGTATTGGACCAGATCTAACAGGTATACTTGATGGAGGTAACGGCGATGTCAATAACCCACTAAAGGAATTCGAAGGTAATGATTGTTGTGGCAATACAGGTGGTGATATCATTCCTATTACGGGTTTATTTTGTGCTTGTTGTAAAGGTGTATGCTGTTGAGGAGATTGTAGTGTAAGTGGCGGCATAACAGCAGATCTTGGAGATGTCATTAAACTGTTTATAGTTGGGAACGATCTACTAGGTACGATCGGCGGTAATGTTGTTGGTAAAGAATTTAAAGGTGGTGAAAATTGTGGACTATATGTTAATTCTCTTAAAGCATCGACAGCTTCCATGTCTCTTGATGTAAATGTATTATTGTCAGCGTTCCTATTGTTATTATTTTGAATCATATTATTGTTATTCGATATCATAGAGGTATTAGCAGATATACTATTCATCACGGATGAATTAATCGGCATAGAACCAGCCATTGGAGTGGGAATATTAATAGGGGCAGATCTTTTAATCTCAGCGGTATGTATCTGTTGTAAATTATTACTACTGCTATTAGTACTTATATGAGTCTGACTATTATTATTACTATTATTATTAAATTGTACTGCTTCCGGTGAACTTACTGCATCTCTTTTCTTACGCCCACTACCTGGTTTTCTTCCCTCACGTAATGTTTTACCTCTGCCTGGTTTACGACCACTACCAGGTTTACGACCTTGTGCTAATGTCTTCGCCATAGTCAATTATTGAATGTATATGTGAGTATGCAAATGAATCAGGTATTAATTTGTTAAAGTGATGATGAGATATAAAAGATAATAATAATAAAAAAGGAAATGCCAAACTTATCGCAGATAAGCTGTATGTATTCAAATGTATAGGTATGACAATGCTGTTCTTCGCTATATTGTCTGATATCCTAACTGGTTTAAATCTGTATATTCCTGTATGGTTCTATATTTATTATTATATTAGTTGATCTATATTATGTGCATTAGATATATCTGCAATTGTTCATATTGAATTTCACTATTATTTACCGTTGTAGAAAATTTTTCAGTTAGCGAAGAGCAGAGCGACTGTGAAAGTTTTGAACTTACAGAGAGACAAAGCGAAACGGCGGGCAGTTGAAAAATTCGAAGTTGGGAAGTAACATTGAAAGGAAATGACGAAAACAAATTGTAAGAGAGTTGAATTTGGACAAGTGGTACAGATTGCGAGTGTATATTAGTTGTTACAACCTGTGAATTGGTAAATAGACACACTAATAGATAGTTATTCGTTAAATATAGAGCTAAGTTAGCTGGTAGTCCCCATTTTAGAGCAGTTGTATATCCCTAGAAATGTCAAACACAGTGATGATGACAACAACGGTTACAACGTCAAAGGTATCAGTAAAAGCTACTAATAACAATAAGAATAATAATGAGGAAAGTAATCTGATAAGTGATCTACCAAACCCTGAGGAAATAAAACATCAAGTGATGGAACCCGAATTAGAATCGATATGGTTGAAAGCATTAGCATTACAATTGAAACCAATGAATAATAACACAGAGATGTCACGATCGGGATTTGAATTATTATCGGTATTAGCAATGGAACAGATGGATGCAATGGCTAGTGAATTACATCGTTTAACAACAATTCAAAGACGACACAGACCAACTAAGTCAGATGTATCGTTGTTGTTACGAGGATTCCAATTGACACCAAGTGACATTGCATTAACATTAGAACAAAACCAACATATTACAAAACAGTTTAATTCTCAGACAGATATTATAAATAAGGAATCCAGGGAATTTAGTGAAATGAGAAACAGAGTTAAAGAGGATAAATTATTGAATGATACACCATTTCAAATGATTGAACAAGAACAAATCGCTGCATTACCATTAATTTCATCAAATAACACACAGAAATATATTCCTTCATGGTTACCTGAATTCCCTCCAGATCATACATATATGTTTACTCCACAATATAATAACCCAACTACAAATGAAGTATTGATTAGAATTAAAGCTACTGAAGAAGGTAGACAATCAGAGAAATCATTAATTGGTTTATTAAGTAATCAAGAACCTAGAAAATTAGAAACTATATCATTAAATGTAGACATTGAAGAAGATAAAGAACTTAATGAAATGAAACAGATAGAATCCATGTACACAGCTCATACAAATAAAATGGTACAAAAGAAAAAGTGTATGAAGAGGACACCATTGAGTACGTTAACACATGTACCTAAGACATTTGATGTTGAAGAATATGCACACAAACGTATAGAATTAGCAAGAGCAAAGGTTGCTGAATATGAAATGAAACAATTACAACGTCGTAATGATCCTTTCTTAAATCTAACAAGGTTGATAGTACAAAATGGGAAAGCAATTAATACTTTACAAGTGGATAAGGATGTGAAAAGTACATTGAAACAATCCTTTAGAAGATTATTGAAAAGTATACCTGAAACTCGTAAAGAGAAGGCAAAAGCTATAGAAGAAGCAAGAAAACGTAGAGAATTGAAGTTAGAAGAATTAAGAAAATTACAAGAGAAACGTGAAAAGGAACGTAAGAGTGATACCGCAACATCGAAACATCTAGAAACTATTCTTTTCGAAACAAATTTTACCGCTAATGGTGCAGATAAGATAAATAGTTTAGGTGGAAATAATGATGACGATATGGGTTTATTTGACACATTAGATAGTAGTGATGATGAGGCACATCCAATTGATATAAAAATTACTGTTGATGAAGAAGAACCAAATAAGATTGGCGACAATGAAGCCAACCGTTCTATGATAGATGGAACAGTACTACCTAAGGAAACAACTACGCCGTCCTTTAATATTTCATCCACTCAACTTGTACAAAAACCACACGTTACTATAATGGAGCCAACCATCTCAAAAGATACAAGTGAGAGCGATATAGATATGGAAGGTGCAGCTAGTACAAACAACGATAATGTATCTGCTGGTGAAACCACAACTGTCACTGACGTCACTACCACTACGGAAGTAACTTCTGCCAATTCGGTTGCTACAATCGCGGATATAACTGCAACAGTCGAAAACGCCATTAGTACTGTCATTGAAACTGATGAGACAACAACGATTGCGAAGACTGAGGATATGACTACTGAAACTGTACGTACGGAACCGGAAAATATTACAGATATTACGAGTGCAGATCAAGTTAATGACGCATTTGCCAATGATCCTTCTACCACTTCACAATCCACATCGGAAATAGATAGCACTGCCACTGTTGAACCAACCCCAGTGGTCGCACAGTCTTCTACAGATGAAGCGGCAACTTCGGCAACAACAGACACAACGAACCAAGTTCCAGAAACAGGTCCGGAATAGCCTTATATAAATGATATATAGTTAATTACTCAATGACAATACACCATGAACATCAGTATCACTGCCAATAACCCAATTAACTCGAAGAATCCCAAACAATAGCAACGACCAGATGCCAAAGTTCCACCAGAATTTGCAAATTCTTCACTTATTTAAACAAACAGATCTTGCGCGAAATTGTATTTACTCTTTGTACGCGTCTTCTTCTGCGCAAGAGAAAAAATTGTCAGAATATTTTCCACCAACGAGAAAATGGAGGCGAATTTCTTAAAGTTTTCAAAACGACAACAAACGAACAAACAAACAAATAACGAGACCACCTGAGAAGGCTTCCATGTGTGGCAGTCATGCAGGGATACGCTGGCAATTATTCTTTTGCTGGGTGTAAGTACATAAGCAACAAAAGTAATTACAATATTTATATATCTGTAACTGTATAATTATTTTATTTAATAAGTAAATCTTGATATATCAGATTGGTCTTCTTTATTAGAGTAAATCGATTTTTGACTTCTCGAGGAAAATATTCAATCGCTCTCCAGTCGCTCTATATGCGTTAAACGTAACATCTTTTGATCAATAAAATAAATACAGGAAATATAGTGGTTACACTTTACTGAAGTTACAGTTTTTTCATTTTTTTTTCATTTCATTATAGACAGCATATCAGCATTTCAATTACAAGCGCAAAGATGGGTATTCTGGATAGAGTTAACAGAGTTATTCGTAACAAGAATAAACATAATGAATTCCCAGCTACAAATAAAGAATATAGTAATGGTAAGATAAAGGATAAGAAGTATCAACCAAAGAAGAAAGGTAAGAATAGCGCAAAATTATTGACTGCAGTAGCGATAATAGGGGCATGTTTCTGTGTATTCAAACTAATAATATTTTTAACTCAAAGCAATGGAATATTTGACTATAACAAAATCAATATCAAAGTTCCTTCATACGTAACAAAATCATTAGAGGATGCTGAATATTATGATTATGATTTCGAGGATATCGAACCTGAAATTATTTCCAAATTCGATGATGGTGTAGAACATTATCTAATTTCAGAATTTGGTGATGATGTATTGACTCCAAAGGATAATGAACGTTACCAAAGAGAATTATCAATGCTATTGGATTCTACTGTTGAATCCTATGATTTAGCAGATTTCAGAGGTTCTCCAAAGGGTACTGAACATCGTGATCATATTTTGGTATGTATTCCATTAAGACACGCAGAAGATGTTATGCCATTGATGTTTAAGCATTTGATGAATTTAACATATCCTCATGAATTGATAGATTTAGCATTTTTAGTCAGTGACTGTTCAGAAGGTGATCATACATTACACGCTTTACTAGAATATTCAAAACAATTGCAAAACGGTACTTTATCGCAAGTATTTGCCGAGATGGATTACGTTAAGGAACATTCCAAGAGTAGTACTGCCTCTGCAGATGATATGCATATTAAATATATGAGTCCAGAATATATTGCTGAAGTTGAACGTGCTTTTAAACCACCATTCCATAATGATTATGATAAACCATTCCGTTCGGTACAAGTCTTCCAAAAAGATTTTGGTCAAGTCATTGGTCAAGGTTTCAGTGATAGACATGCTGTTAAAGTTCAAGGTATTAGACGTAAATTGATGGGTAGAGCCAGAAATTGGTTAACTGCTAATGCGTTAAAACCATATCATTCTTGGGTTTACTGGAGAGATGCAGATGTTGAATTATGCCCAGGTTCAATCATTGAAGATTTAATGGCTCAAGATTACGATATTATGGTTCCAAATGTTTGGAGACCATTACCAGAGTTCTTGAATAGTGAACAACCTTATGATTTAAATTCTTGGATAGAATCCAGCGAAGCCCTAAAATTGGCAGCTACATTAGATGAAGATGATGTAATTGTTGAAGGTTATGCAGAATATCCAACTTGGAGAGTTCATTTAGCTTATTTAAGAGATGCAAATGGTAATCCAAAGGAAGTAGTAGATTTAGATGGTGTAGGTGGTGTTTCTATCCTTGCTAAGGCTAAATTATTTCGAAGTGGTGTTCAATTCCCAGCATTTACATTTGAAAATCACGCAGAAACAGAAGCTTTCGGTAAGATGGCCAAAAAGATGGGTTTCAAAGTCGGTGGTTTACCACATTACACTGTTTGGCATATTTACGAACCAAGTGATGATGATTTAAAACAAATTGCCACTAAGGAAAGAGAAGCAAGAAGAGAATAGTTGATCTCTCCTTTTCTTGAAACTTCAAAATATCCGAAATCAATGAAAAGTACACAGAAATATTAAGAATAGAGATACATATATATCCGAAAATTATAAACATATACGTTCATAAAACATAAATATTAGACACTGTGTAGATAATTAATATATAGATTCGCATTTAAAAGATAACCTAATATCGCATGTAGCCTCATTTGGTGGCTATGCAAAGATGTATTGAATGTTAATGTCTTTTTTATATTAAATACTATATGTAGCTATATATCTGAGTCAGTAAACTGACTATGCTATGAATATTTATAAAGTGGTGTTTATAATCTATGCTTTTATCGAGTTGATTTAACTTAAATCAGTCTCCTTATTGACTTCTAACCTTCCTTTTCTATCAATCCAGTATTTTTCAGTCATGAATGAGAATGCAATTATTGCACCTAGCCCAGCTAACCCAATACCTAGGTATTCAGCACCTCTGTAACCCTTTAAGGTATCATTACCGGACTTGTTAACTTGGCGTTCAACTGTAGTACCCATACCTAAACATAATGACATCGAATAATTGACCATTGTATTAGCTAGGGAACCAGCCATACCTTGATATTGCATTGGTAAGAAATCACTTAAAATAATAGAGGCAGCTGGGAACGACATATCCATACCAAAACTTAAGATAATCATGGTACCTAAATTCATACGGAAGTAGGTTTGATGTACTGGAGTAACACTTAACATGGCGCTACCAACTGTGAATGCAATCATAGATACGAATAAAATAATAGAGGCGGTTGCCTTCTTAATGGTAAAACCGACAACTAATGCGGCAACGATACCAAAGATAGCAAACATGAAGTAGGTACCACCTGCCCATAGGGCTGTATAATGTCTTAGATTTAATAAGAATGAGAAGTAGTAGAATGAGAAGATACCAAATGAACCCCAACCTAAGAATAATGCTAATAATACCATTAACATATATCTATTCTTCATAATTTCACGAGGTAATAAAGGAATTGTTGCAAATCTTAATTCGTAGATAACGAAGATAACCAGCACAAATACGGAGATGATTAATAGGACAATTATATAAGCTTTTTCCCAACCGACAATTGGACCTTGATTCCAGGCAAAATTTAAAAGAATTAAACCGATAACAGCTAATAGAGAACCGATCCAATCCATGGAGAAGTTATGAATGTTTGTTGGGATATTATTTGGGATACTGAAAATTGAAATTGCTAAATTGATTGCAGATGTAATACCAAATGCATAGAAAGCCCATGGCCATTGTTTTGGATTTTCAGTACCAATTAAACCAGCAAATGTAGAACCTAAAGCAGCACCTATTGGAGCACAAGCACCGATCATACTAATTACCATATTCTTACGGAAAGTACCTGGAATATAAATGTTACCCACAATACCTAGGACATTTGGTAGAATAAATGCTACACCTAGACCCTGGAATGCTCTACTGACGATAAAGAAAGTGTCACTGTGAGAATAATATGTTAGACCTGAGATAATAGACCAGATGATAAATACTGTGTAACCCCCAATTAAACCTTTCTTCAGCCCGTAAATATCACCGATTCTACCACTAATTAAAATGAAGGAACCTGATACTAGAGGGAAGGATGCCATTAACCAGGATTGGTTACCACCAGAAGATTTGAAGGAATCTGAAAGGACGTTCATGATTGCCAATGTTTGAGGTGTGGCAGCCTGGTTTAAAAGTTGACTCATCATACAAGAGAACACGAACAGGTATTCCTTGGTCGAACTGCTGAAGTAATCTTCTTTTTGCCATTTTTGACCTTCAGCATAGTTTATTGGTTGTTCGTTTTCGTTATCTTCTCTATCAATTGTAGAACTAGCCTCCTCGACATCTGGAAGTTCAAAATTTTTCTTTTCGTTATCTGTAAAACTTTTTGTTTCAGTTGTATTGCTATTCGTTATACTTGATGAAGAACCTCCATCAAATGACATTATATGTCTTGTCATTATGCGAAATGTAAGTGCAGTATTAATGTTTTATATTGTTTTTGTTTGTTAGACTATGGCTTTGATAAAATTTACATAACGAACTGAACAAAGGATTATTAAAATTAATCTAACTATTTCTCTCTTAAATATAATTCTAATGCATTATCCCTCGACATTTCATCCTTTACTTAATCATTACCCATTCACCTATATTTAGAAGTGACTCCCTCCATTGAATAATAAAAGTTAATATACGGTACACCTCTTTCGGTTCAAAAATGTGCTTACTAATTCCATTCAGTCAGTCATCGCGAAAACAAACTGAAAAAAATTTCAAGATCCCATTTCTTTTTTCTTTTTCTTAAATATGCAGAGAATTCACGCACAACCGATTCTCGAACCCGTTCTGAAATTCATTTAACGCGTCACTCACTCCCTCTGATGAAAACAATGGGTGTCTCGAGAAATTGTAGGAACAAGCCAACGATAATCTTAAAAATTATTAAGGAAACGAGGAGAAGCCCATTTTGTAATTCCACTTAACAAAAACAGGTGAATGTTTGCGGTTCGTTTGCGCGTTGCTACTAGCAACGTGTTTTGCTGAAAAGTGGGTGTCGCTATTAAAAAAAGTGGTTGTTATGTATTGATATATAGTCTTGGAGAGAGTAAGTGACATAAACATGACATTTTTTTAAAGTGATTCCTTATATAAAATATTTGTGAAACGTCCTTTTCCCCACTCAAAGGATAAAGGTAGCAAACTAAAATTAAGTATTTGTGTATTTTTGTGGAATATTTATATGAGTAAATGGTACTTATATTATAATATACGTAAATATGCTAATTAATTGTCCACGAGGGAGAGAATGGTATGGAAGAATTAACTACGTTTTTCAAAAATAATCAAAAAAACTGTTTGACTTCCTTTTTAGTATTCTCATTCTCCGTATAATTCGGGGTCATCTGCCGAAGCACCTAAAACGTTAGCCGCATACATGAATGTAGAATGTTGTAATTGAGCTAAATATTGTGCCATGACGTCAGAACCTGGAATTGCTCTTGCATTCTTATTGTTCTTTGGTCTATGATTTCTTTGGTGATTATTCTTATTCTTCCTTGAATTTCCACCATTCTTACCATTTGGTTTATTTGTAGAATCATTATTCCAATCATTATTCATTTGCATTACTGCAGCTCCATTAACCGCACCATAATTCATAGCGTAATCTCTTGAAATGGTATCAGGTGCAAAAGGTGGTTCAAATTCTAAAGCCTGCTTAGAAATATTAGGTTTGCTGCTATTCATAATTGTTGCCTTAATGGCATGATTTGTTAAATCTTCTTGACTTATCATACTATCATTAAATGACATATTGCTTCTATCCGCAATTGCATCAGGTTTGTTGATTATAAATTCAATTTCAGATGAAGATACAGATTCTTCAGCGGTGTTTGATAATTCATTTCTAATATCATTTTCTTTATTAGATTTAATTACATCTGATGATAAGAAATCGTTTAAAACATCGTTTGATTCAGTGTTATCCTCATTTTCATCAATTTTTTCTAATGCTTCGGTATCAGTTTCGTCATTATTTAAAGTAATACCTAATGATGCCAAATTCATTACATCATCTTTGTCATCAATGGTAACATTTTGATTATCCATGGCAGAAACATCGTGTAAGAAAGATTGAGTCATATCTTCTTCTCTTTTCTTTGATTCTCTGTATTTTCTCTTTTCTTCTAATTTACTTAATCTAATATCATAACTTGGTCTCTTAACCTTTTCATAAAATCTTGATTTTTTACCTGCTACTAAATTTCTATTAACGTTACCACAACGATCCTTACCATAATTAATAATTAAACCATTGTAACGACCACTAAATTTCTCTTCAAGTCTATTTTTCTTGTTATTAGCTTCTTCAACTAATTTGATAGCTGATGAAATATTCATAAAATTGATCCAACAACAATGACTATCCTTCATATAATTAATTTGTTCAATGGTACCATATGTGGAAAAATCTGTTCTTAATTGTTCTGCACTAGGTAATTTAAATTGTTCGTGATATTGTTTATATTCTGGATTACTGATAAATTTATCCTTAAATGCAACATCAGGTAAACTAACATAAACGTTTCTACTACCACCAACAGTCACAGCTAATGCAATAGATTTAGGTAATGGACCTGAATAATTACCCCATCCTAATTTTAATGTGTTACCATGTAATACAATTGGATCAATGAATGCATTAGCATAAAATTGTACCGCGGCAGAAGCTTCAATAAATGTAACGAAACAAATATGTTTTGCTTCAATAAATCTTATACTTTGTAAAATACCACCTCTAACAACATTACAGATATCCTCAGGTTTTGATCTTGGATTAATATTACCTATATAAATTGTTCTATTACCTGCATCACTACCCATTGCAGAAGCAATCTTAGCTGATGTATTCATTTGATCCTCAAGAGAATCAGTAATTGGACGAATACCTGGATTCATGTGATATTGTGGTTGTTCCATATAATATGGTTGATTCATAATTGGACCAGGTTCCATAAATGAACCATTTCTTGATATTACTGAAGTTGGGAATCCCTGTGATTGTTCAATACGGAATGTTTCTACAGGACCGAAAGATGGTGACATACCTGGAATGGTACCTAAATCATTAACAAACATTTCTTGACTCATTGGTGGAGCCATTACATTATTCATTTGATTTGGTTGTGATACCATAACATTTGGTAAATGATTATCAAATTTTTCTGTATAAGGTTCAGGATAATCATTTTTACTTACAACTAAACGGTATTCCTTTAATGATGATAAATCATATTTATGTGGTAATGAAACATTTGAATCTGATGATTGTAAACTTACTAGACTAGTATTACGTAATTGAGTATTACTATTAGCTAAACTTGATTTAATAGTATCTGAATTTCTAGAAGATTCTGAATTTCTTGAAGATCTATCACGAGTTGACATAATATTAACAAAGAAACAATCAACGATATTTAATTTTTGTTTCTCTAATTCTAAATAATTTAAAATTTCATTAGCCATTGGAATATTTAAAAATGTTAAAATTAAATAATTTTCATTAAATTCATCTTGTGGTTTTGGTGCAGTAACAAAAATTATCGATTCTAAAATATATCTTAAATTATTATCCTTTAAGAAATTTAATCTTTCGTCTAACATTTCATCATGAGTAATTTTTTTATCGAATTCAATAACAATTGATCTAGTTGCTTCAGTTGGGATAATATCAGTTTGTAAAGATGACATAAATGAAGCATTATAAATTGCATTTGAATTTTCATTAATTGTTTCATTACCTTCATCATCTTCAATATTTGTAAATGGGATATAATTTAAGGATACGAAACTTAATCTTAATGTTTCAGATTTTAAATTTTTCTTAAATTCTTTTAATCTTTGTAATACACTATTATAAAAATCCAAACATAATTGTCGTGTGAAAAAACTTACTAAAATTGATTGTTTATCCTTTTCAATTTCAATTTCATTTTCTTTTGCAATTGAATGATTTACAATATAAACACTTTCAATAGTATTAACTTTAACGAAATTTGAAATAAATTCATGAATATCAATTGAAATATCAATATTTTCAAATAATAATGACCTTGTTCTATAAACGTCATCACCTTTAGGTAAAATTTTAAAAGCAATATTAAATGGTTTCTTAAATAATGATTTCATATATTCAAATTTATCATCATCATTAGTTGAATCATTAGTTAAATTTCTTGAATTAATTGGTCTCTTTGATAAATTTGATAATTTTCTATTATTTATTCCACGTGTTTCTATAATATTCCCATCAAGGGCATTATTTGAATTATTAAATTTAAAAGAATGTATCTGAGATTGAGCATTCTGTTGATGAAATTGTTGTTGTTGTTGCTGCTGTTGTTGTTGATGTAATTGCTGTTGTTGGGGGAGTAATTGAGGTTGTTGAAGTTGTTGTTGCAAATGTAATTGTTGTTGCTGTTGAGGTGGAAATTTCATATTTGGAGATGCTAAATATGGTGAACCCATTAATAAATGAGATGGTAATAAAGTTGCACCATATGTTGAATCAAATGGAGTTGGAGGTGCGTTCATTATTGGAGAATTAGAATATTGTGGTGGTAACATCCCATATTGGAAACCATATTGATCAATTGGAGGTTGAAACATTGTTTGTTGCTGTGGTTGTTGTTGATTAGATTGTTGTATAGAACCAGGTCTTTGATTATTCATAAACATTTGATCTTGAGACATTGATCTATGAGGTTGGTATTGACCATAACCATTACTTTTCCTTGAGTAAGATCTCATGTTTCTTATCTTAGTTTATATACTTGTGGAATATACAACTGGGGGAAAAAAAGGTATCACGAAAGGTAACTTGGTAAAAAAGAATGTATAATTCTTTAAATTGATAGGTAAATCAAAAATAAAATATATATGATAATGATTTAGCTATGAAACACGTTAATCTAATATTATTTTTTTAGTTAATATACCTTTTTTTACCTTCTTTAAAAAAGCAATGCAAAATGAATTGAAATATTGCTATCTTAATTATATTTAATTTCGACAATAATAAAAGCTCTTAGAGTTTTACAATTATTACGATGTAACGAATGTAATATGGAATATTGATATATCTTAACCAAAAAAACCTTTATTTTTCTTAATTTTTTGATTATATTAGTTTTATAATTAAATGATTGAATCAACCCTTACCAAAAAAAAAAAAAGATATATTTTAACAGGAAATTTTTTCTTCTTGAATTATAATTGAAAAAAACCGATTTTATGCAAAACAAACAATAATACTTTGTTAATAAAAATTAAGGACAATTGAGTAATAAAATCAAAAGAAAATAGATAAAATTAAAAATAAATTGACTTAATCAAAATCTATTTAGAATGCGTGTCTCTGTGTCTATTTTCTTCAATACAATTATAGTAATAATAATTAGAAAAATAACAATAAATTTACAGTTATTAAAGATTGTAAATATAATAGAAGACAAGTTCACAGAGAGAATCGTTAGAGAGATATCAAATTTTCAGAGTTGCGTTGTCTGTTTCTTGTTATTCTTGTTGCATAAAATTCAACTTTGTTTGTTTGGATTTCTTTGGTGTTCAAAAATTCATTTATTTCTGTGTGGGAAAAGCAAATTCTGCTGTTTTTTTTGGGTAGACTTCTCCACGTATTTCTTAGTAGATATCAAAGCAAAGGTGCGCTCGCTCTGAAAATTTTTTTTTTTTTTGAAATGAATTTTTCGTTTTCTTTTAACGCGTCTGTCTTTACATCGCTTCTCTCTGGCAGTTGATGTGTGCGTAGATTCACTTAATGTTAGCGTTTCGTTTCTACTCTAAACAGCGGAAGCGGGAGAGATAATAACTCACTGTTACTGTTACTGTTACTGTTGGTGTCTTTTCAGCAAGGGAACAGTGAGAGAACAAAACTGTTTCTTGACTTAGTGGGGTATAAGGGGAAATATCTTCTACAACTAAGAAAGATTTGTTAAATTTAATATAATATTTTAGCAGTAATATTAACCTTTGAAATAATCTGGTTTAGATCTGTATATAGTTGAGCGCTTACTGAATATCAGATTAAAGTGAAATCTATATACAAAAAATATGGCATCTCGTTTCTTATTCTTGCTTTTGTAAATTTGGAATAATTGGAATTATAAGTGACAGTCGCGATATCTGATCCGTTCTTTTTTTGTTTTATTTCATGACACGTTTTATGAAAAAATTATGTCAAATGATTATTATTGTCTTTAAGTTATTAAATAATACAGGTTAGTTAACAGATAAGATAATTCGGATTCCTTCATTGTAATGGTTGATCTAATTGGAATCTCAATCGTAGTTAGTTAAATAAATAATATTCCTTATTATAGAATATGTAGACCTATTATAAATGTATCCCTAAAATCATCTTATTTAGTAACAGTTTAATTGTACTTCTTTGAATCTTCTAATAAATTGGGTCATTTATTTGATTATTTATTGAAAATTTATAAATTTTGTAACATGACAATAATTCTGCGTCAGTAAAGCCTGTATCAGGACTGGTTATGTAACATAGATTATAACGGTATCAAATATCCCAAATATCTTTCACAACATATCTAAAAATATTTGAAATTTTTTGGTTATATTTTCGCTATTTTATAAATTTATAGTTTTGGTGATAGTTTACATATGTCCAAGCATCGATGGTTGCATAAACAAAAAAACGATAGTGATATCTGAAAATAATAAAAACAACTGTTCTATATAGCATTTTTTAAAAGGATAGACACGTTCACTAGGTTTTAAAGACCTTTATATCTTGATTTAATATCATTAAAATATGGACGCAAGACTGAACATCACACATTTTTTAAAATTTGTTAAACTAACTTCAAGTTTATTAATGATATTTACTTTCTGTTTAAGAAGGTGATCCTAAGTTCACCAATAATAGAACAAATATAACTACACATCTAAGATACGAAATATCTCAAAAAATGTGAATTTTTGGTTTTATTCAAAAGATTTGTAGAAGAATATTGGATATAGTTAAGAATGATATCACCCTTGACCTCTACGTCAAAAATCAAATTTTTTCCTCTCAGTTAGATTCTAAATAAATGACTTCTATCGATATTAACTATAATGTTGGTGCTACTCATATTAGTAATTCTTTTTGATAGCCTTAGTTGGTAATAAGTCATAAATTTAAACATTTTGTATCATCTACTCTTTGATTATAAATTTTGACCAAAATCTGAGTTATTCGGACTTTATACTAACTAATATAATTAGTTGATTAATATTTAATTGATATTCCTTATGTATCTCACCAATATGCATATTTGTAACCCTTTAATGAGTTATATAGCATAATAAGAAATCTCAACTTTTAAAGTCTGTATTTCTTAATTATAGGAAAATAATTAATTATAACAACATTTTAGTCATTTTAAAAAATTGCTATAACTATTAAACAGTCAATAATTGTGAAATATAATGAAATAAATGATCTTTTATTTATGTATAATTTTAAAAATTGAAATTTTGTAAGAAATTTAAAGAACAGCAAAACTATGGCTTGTGTAAATCTCTAGGTAGCCAAGTTGGTTTAAGGCGCAAGACTGTAATTTAATTAAGAAATCTTGAGATCGGGCGTTCGACTCGCCCCCTGGAGAATTTTTGCTTCGGGCGACTCCTTATCTCCGATATCTCCTGATCAGATCTTTTCACTGTAATAACAGTAGTTATTGAAGTTTTTTGTTGGTTTCCATATATTTTTATAACATTTAAGAGACGATGATAATGACATTTGTTTTTATTTGATTATGCTATGTATGGTTTCTTATAAAGAAATATCCAGTAATATAATTGATATCTTTATAACTTGATTTGTAAATCACAGATCATCGATAAATGATCACTTGGGAATTCAGCCATATGAGGTTGTACATGCTTTGGCATTTCATCCTTACGTGGCATCCGTAATAATCCATTAACACGGAATGAATTGCTTTCCTCAAATTTATGTAAACCGATTTCACTAGTGTTATTTAATGGTAATCCATCCCATTTATCTAGATAGAAAATATAATCTAGTAAACCAGTCCAATTGACTGCACTTTGAGACATTTCAGGTTCACCATTATGCATGTTTTCAAAGACCGTATTTGCAGGATGTACATAACGGTATCCTAAACTATACAGTGAAGTTGCCTTTAAATCAAGTGAATTATGCAAATCTTGTAATGATCTGACTAGAGCTTGTTGCTTTTCAGTTGCATCAAACTCTGTAGGTCTGGGATCTGTTGGATTTGTGTCCATTTCATCGTCATGATCTTCTGCATCACTTGATTCTTCTCTATCACTATCACTATCACTTTCGTTTTCGGGTGTACCATTTCTTCTCTTAGAATATATATATGACACACTCGTTTCTAGTATTGCCTTTTGTCCATTTGTAAAGTTAAGTGGTTTTGTTGTCAATGTTAGATAGGGCGCATCACTTGGTTGAGAATTGAAATCTCCTGTTAGGAAAGATAACCATTTAGTTTCTGTCAAATTGCCATTCATTTTAATAATAAATTCTTTATAATTTTTCAAGATTAGATATAACTGCCTTACTCTTTCGAATGTTCCAAATGGATGCCAAAATAAATGTGTAGTCCCAACAAGTAACCCTTTTCTAGTTGATCCATTTTCATTTTTAAATTTAAGTGCGACAAAAAGTGCAGCATTTCTGGTCTTTGTACGAGTTGTAGATATACCTTCAATTTCTTGATCTAATTCAATATTTTCATCTAAATTAACTTCAACTTGATCTATACATTCAAACTTATCAAATTTCCAAAAAATGGCTACACCATGAACTTTAGTTCTTGTTCCTCGATAAAATTTCCCATCATAACCTAATGCATGTAATCTTGGAATCCAAAATTTATCCCATTGCTGGATATCGACTTCTTGCATACATAATATATCTGTATCATAAAACTTAAAAACGTTAATGAATGTTCTTGATCTATTAGACCATCTGATTGCATCATGTGCTCCAGGAAACAATTCTCTCCTAATCAAGGATTGAGCTAAAATATTATATGTCATAATCTTAACATTAATGGAGTTTGATTCATTTAACAACAATGGCTCATTTGGGGGATGTGGTACCTCCAATAACTCCCTCTTAATGAAATCATATTTAGCATCGAATTGTAATTGACGTTCTCTTTCTTTTCTTTCTATTGCTCTTCTTTCACGTACCCATGCAATAAATTCTGGTGTAATATCTTCTCTGGGTACCTTGATATGTTTAGGTGCTTCATTCTCTGATAAATGCATAAAATCTTTCTCCATCTTTAAAAGTATATAGAGACCTGATCATTTCATGATAATGCTCAAAGACATTTACAAGTTAGTAATTGTCTCAATAAATAAAAGTATTTATTTAAATCAATATATATATTTAGTCCATGCACTCCCTTCTCTTCAGTAAAGGGATACTACATCGACGATCCCTTCAGATTCTTTCTCCCTATATCCCCATAGTGTATAACTGCCTGCCCGACTGTCTCTCGCGCATCGGAGTGTTGACCACCAGAGCTTGGAAAATTTAGATTGAAACAAATTGACTTCACTTTCCAAATGAAGAACAAACAACAGTCACATTGAGATACAAATCCTATATAACAGACAGAGTATATCTTATCGTTCATCACTCAAGAGGAATCTTCAACTTTACAGAACAATACCACACATCTAGATATAATTCAATATGGCGTTCTATAGAGCTACGCTAGTTAGATCTCTTATCGGGATGCCAAAAGTCACTAGACAAATAGTTAAGACATTAGGATTTGGTAAGAGAGGATCTATAATATATAGAGCCATTACACCAGCTATCACAGGTTCATTATTAAAAGTTAAAGAATTAATTAAGTTAGAAGTAAGAGAAAAATCATTAACTAGACATGAAGAACGATTATTAAGGAAGACTAATCCCGGTTTTACTGTGGAAAAGAGGGAACGTACATTATAAATGAGAATACATATATCTCGTTAAATTATCATATAGCATATTCTTTAAATGACACATTTTGTAAATACGTATATACACATAAAGTGCTAATAAATATTATTAAAAAAATAAAAAAGTTTTTTTTTTAGATATCTATATAATTTTAATAAGCTGTATTAATATTTGAAATTTCTGCGGGTAAAATTTTATCTGAAGGATTTACAATGAAACTTGATTCATTATTATCAATGATATTACTGCTGCCAGCATCAGCTAAATCATTATTACTTTCATTAATTTGTGATTCATTTTTAGTACTTTCAATATTATTTTCAGTATCTTCATCAATATCAATATCATCTTTATTATTTCTTATAATATGATTTTGATTTAATTTTTTATGATTATTAATCTTTCTATGTTTTTTATCCTTAGAATCTTGAATAATTATTGATTGTGTATTTTGCATCATAATATTACTATCATCATTATCTGAAAATGCAACGCTAAATGAATCAACCATACGGAAAATATCACTACGATCCATTGCTTTACCATCAAAACTTAAATCGAAACTTTCATTATATAATGCAGAGACGTTAGCCTTTAATTGTAATTGTCTTGGTCTATTTGAAGTTGATGCAGGAGTAGCAGCTGCTGCATTTGCATTTGCACTTGCACCTGTACTTGTAGCACCAGATATAGCTGATGTACCATTTGTGGTAGGTTTAACAGTTTCTGGGGATACTGATTGTTTACCTTTACTAATTAAGAATGTTTCTAATAATTTTGGTGAGAAATCATTAATTGAAGAAACTTTAAATGATGTTGATCCACCTAAATTGAAAGGTTGTTTCAAACCATTTTGATTCTTGTATGTATTAGCAATAGTATCAATGAACAAACTGTTATTTTTAGAACTATCTTCCTTTGAAACAGTCAAGATAGGAACCTTCAATTTGTAAACAATTTTATTTGCAGATTGTTGTTGTTGTGGAGTCTTTTTGGGTATCTTATTAATAATAGTCTTAACCTTTGCAGTATTATCCTTAGAGATATTATCTAATAATTCTTTATAATCATTTAAACGATTATCATCAATTGAACCAAATACAATATTATAATAATTTTGTAAAATTGTTGATTTTAAAATCAGATCATTAGCTTGATCAAAATTTTCAACATCTTTAACATTTCTTAAATGCTTGTTACTACTATTAGTTGTTGAATTATTACCATTCATTGTAATTGTTTGTCCCTGTGTAGTACTTTTTCTTCTTCCATTAACATAATTATTATTATTGTTATTGTTATTTCTTCTACGTCCGTTGGAATTATTATTATGATTATGATTATTTGGACTTCTCATATATTGTTGTGATACTTTATGTTGCAATTGATTATTATTTTGATGATTAATCATTGGATTTAATTGTCTTTGATGAGTTAATGGAATAACAACAGCAGGTGTAGAATACATATAACTATAAGGATCCATATAAACAGGTTGTCCCTGAGCTTGACCCTGAATTGGAATCTGTTGCTGTTGTTGTTGTGGTTGTGAATAACCTATTATACCACCATAAGGATCTCTAATTTGTAATTGTTGTAAAGAATGTGCTCTATTATTATAAATTTGTGTATTCAATGATGAAGTAGCTGCAATATTTGGGTATTGTTGTTGTTGCTGTTGTTGTAATAACCATCTATTTGAATTTGAGTTATTAATGTATCTATTACTTGGTGTACCGCTATTTTCATGACTATGACTATTATTATTATTATTATTATTATTATTATTATTATTATTATTATTATTATTGTTAGTACTATTTGAAATAGATGATTTGTTTGATAACAATCTTCTCTGATGATGTTCTGTCATTGCTGTGGGAACTTAATCTATACTACAGATCTTGATAAATAACCATATACACTTAGTCTCATATACCAATTGACATAGTAACAAAACTTCTAATATCAATTCTTTTTTACCCACAGGATCACACAACTAACTAATCTCATTCAAAAAAAAAGGAAGAAGGACACCTAACGCGGGAAAAATGTAAACAAAACGAGAGACCTCAGATTCACTCACTCACTGCAGTTAATAGTGGTCGCTACTTCTGTAACGCGAAAAAAATGAAAAATATGTAACATTTTTATCACTGTGTACGAACATATGGTCACGTGAATACCATGTGACCTAGAGCGCCATTAACACCCATACACCCACACAAGTACATTACTTCTCGGCCCCCCGCGTCTTATTTCTCTTTCCTTTAATTGGTCGAATTTACATACCCACTTACTAGAGAACACATGATCCGCTGTACGGCTGTTTCTCTGCACAACTCGAGGGACACTCCACTTCGTACCCCTTAATACAATTAACGCTATTACAATAACAATAATAATAGCGATATTACAATTACAATTACCGATTTCTCGGTTACTCATTTAGAGAGGGCTACTGCGATAGAAATAGTGTCAGTGTAGCGGTGTTTTTGTTAAGAGAGACGGAGTTGATTAATCATATTATACTATGTGTGTAACTGCAATAAAATGAAACGATCATCGTTATATTTATTAACAGTTAATTGGCTATTGACCATTGGCTATTGTGATGTACATAAGGGAAAGTTTAAAACATTCAGATTGTCTATAGACAGAGACATCCCCCAGGTTCACTTTTAACTGATAGTTTGAGTGAGATAAATTGTTATCATTTCAATCATTTCTCTTGATTATTTCCCTTTATTTATATATATAATTCTTTCCTCATATAACAACCTTATTTCTAGACATCTCATATAATATTTTATTTCATTTTATTTCATTTTATCCTTGATTGATATTCCATCCTATCGGCTTTTGTTAAAAAACGAAACGAACGAACAGAAACAAATAAATAGATTTTAGAATCATACTGTTTAACTTATATTTAAATAACAGATACTATAATTCTATACTTAAGTTTGTATCTCAATTACTTTTTTTATTTTATTCCAACGACAAATAAAAAATAATATACTATATTATCTAGAACTATAAAAAATTAAGAATACCAATAATGTTATCTACATTAGCTAATCAATCTTCACAAAGATTAATAGTCTCAAATCAATTAATTAGATTAGCTTCAACAACAACAAAAGTTTCAGCTAAATCTTCTTCATCTTCTTCACAAGTTGGTAAAATTAATACAGAATCACAAACTGGTCCAACTTCATTCAAGACAACAAAAATTATTGATACAAATTATGAAAATAAACCATCTGTTGTAATATTAGGTTCAGGTTGGGGTGCAATTTCATTCTTAAAACATATAGATACTAAAAAATATAATGTTTCAATTATTTCACCAAGACCATATTTTCTTTTCACTCCATTATTACCTTCAACACCTGTTGGTACAGTTGATGAAAAATCAATTATTGAACCCGTTGTTAATTTCGCTTTAAAGAAAAAGGGTAATGTTACTTATTATGAAACTGCAGCTCAAAAGATTAATCCAGATAGAAATACTGTTACCGTTGAATCAGTTTCTGATATTACTCAAATTTTAACAAGGAAACATGTCGAATCTAAAAATGGTGATACTGTACCACATTTAAAACCAAAGGAACGTATTGAAATTAAATATGATTATTTAATTTCTGCTGTTGGTGCAGAACCAAATACTTTTAATATTCCAGGTGTTGATAAATATGGTTTATTTATGAAAGAAATTGAGGATTCATTTTTAGTTAGACAAAAATTCGCAAGTAATTTAGAAAAGGCAAATTTCTTACCACCAGGTGATCCAGAAAGGAAAAGATTACTTTCTATTGTAGTTGTTGGTGGTGGTCCAACTGGTGTTGAAACCGCGGGTGAATTACAAGATTATGTTACTCAAGAATTGAAAAAATATTCTCCTTCTTTAGCTAATGAAGTTCAAATTCATTTAGTCGAAGCTTTACCAATAGTTTTAAATATGTTCGATAAAAAATTATCTTCTTATGCTCAAAGTGTTTTGGAAGATACTTCAATTAAATTACATTTAAAGACTGCAGTCGCTAAAGTTGAACCTGATCATTTAATCGCAAAAAGTAAAAATGATGATGGTACTGTCACTGAAGAAACTATTCCTTATGGTACTTTAATTTGGGCTACAGGTAATAAATGTAGACCTGTCATTACAGATTTATTTAAGAAAATTCCTGCTCAAAATGCTTCAACAAGAGCTTTAAATGTTAATCAATTCTTACAAGTTAAGGGTTCAAATAATATTTTCGCTATTGGTGATAATGCATTCATCGGTTTACCACCAACTGCTCAAGTAGCTCATCAAGAAGCTGAATATTTAGCTAAAAGTTTTGATAAAATGGCTCAAATTAAAGATTTCCATCAAACTTTAAGTCAAAGAAAGGAAAAAGTTGATTTATTATTCGAAGAAAATCATTTTAAACCATTTAAATATGTTCATTTAGGTGCATTAGCTTATTTAGGTTCTGAAAAGGCAATTGCTAATATTACATACGGTAAAAGAAACCTATATACTGGTGGTGGTGCATTTACTTTCTATATTTGGAGAGCAACATATTTAGCCATGTTATTATCTGCTAGAACAAGATTTAAAGTTTGCATGGATTGGTTAAAATTAACTTTCTTCAAAAGAGATTTCTTTAAAGAAATGTAATGACATATCCTGTAACATAATAATATCTTCTATTCCATCATACATTCTCTCAAAAACATAACAATTGTATATATTCCATCATTAAATGTAAAAAAAAAACCTTAAAAAAAAAAAAAAGTGTTTTATTCATATTTTGGACTTGAATCAATTCATTCACTCCACTACTCCCAAAACGATCATGATAATACGTACTAATGATGAATGAATTATATTAATACAGTTACAAATTTAATGCTTATGTTAAATTTGTTTTTATTTATTTATATATATATAACTTACTACATTTATAATAATATTTATTCTTACTTCGAAATTTGGTTCCCCTTATTATTGAAAATATTGTGATGCTTTACTGACATTTTCAAGAATTAATTGTTGTGGTTGTTTTGTATCATTTAATACAATAAAACATACCATATTTGAAGATACTTCACTAACATAAATTGAATCATTTAATACAAATGTTTTAAAATCACTTTTCAATTTAGTACAACTTTGTTTAAAATTTTTCATTATATTTGATATCTTTTCAAATCTTTTCGGATCAATTGCAACTATTGTACTTTTCCTTTCTGTATTATCATCATCATTTTTCAATTTCAAATTACCATTACTTGAACAAATTACTAAAAACGTTGTCTTTTCAAATAAAATAATTTCATAAGCATTTAACATTTCTTTAAATTTAATTAAATTTGTTTCATATGTACTCATATTTGGTATTAATGAACAAACAATTTGTGACCAAGCTTTATATAAACTTTCATCCCATATTGAAGTTGGGAATCCAACTAAATCAGGGAATCCATATTCAGTTGAAGCTTCACTTAATTTATTCATCATAATTTGAAATAATTCATCACGTTTATCTAATTGAACTAAATCCATCTTATGTAACAAAACGAAAATTTTAGCATCAGGAGAATATTTTTTCAATTGTTTTAAAGATCTCATAAAAATTTCAATATCTTTAATAACTTCTTGTGATTCAACATCAAATACATGAATTAATACTTGAACCATTTGAAAAATATGATCTTTCTGTTTAGTAAAATAATTTTCCATAAATACATCTTGACCACCACAATCCCATAAATTTAATGTCATATTACCTAAGAAACGAAGATGTGAATGTTCAACATCAATTGTAGCACCAAGTCGCCGCGTATCAAATGCTGAATAATTACTAAATATTATTGATCTCATCGAAGATTTACCTGAACCTGATCTACCCATTAATAATAATTTCTTTCTATTATTAGCAGATGACATATTGAATGTTTGTATTAGTGTATTTGTATAATTTGATTAGTAGTATAGCATGTCTCTTTTCCCTTTTTAACGAATTGATAAATTATATATAAAATTTGACACTCATCAATTTAAATTATATAATAAATCTACAACTTATTGATAAGACCGAATTTTAGTCAGGAAGGTTCCCATACAAAAATGAAGAAGATTTGAAGGGGAGTGGGAAAATTGAAAATCTTAAAAAACGAAAAAAATTAGAAATATTTATCATTCCGTACGTAATATGCCCTAAGTCACATGTGAGGGTTCGCATATCTGCTACAGCCGCACCATTGGTTGTTTTTTTTGCCATTAGCCGCTGAAAGAAAGAAAGACAGAAAGACGTACGATTGCCTCGAGGACAATTTTAATGAAAAGAGTCAAGATTTATTAGACGTAAATCAAATTATGTCAATATCATGCAATTGTTGCGATTGTGGTGCTACATTATTTCGAATTCAAAGTACGTCATATTTCATTGAAAATCTTCAATTAAAAACAAAACAAAACATTCAAATAACAGGCATTTCAGTCAATTCTGGAAGATGTGATAGTTATAAATAGAAAAACATCTAATAAATTTAGATCATCTAAACAAAGAATATATAGAGAATATTATATTAAAATAATAGGTATAGATACCCATTTATGACAATCATCTGACTATTAACATAGTAAAAATTTATTTTAAAAAAGATTATGCGATGTCAAAAGTTAAAATTTGCAGTACATAGTAGTTATTCGCAACAGAATTAACTATTGGATGATTAAAAAAAAATCGATGCACATAGACACCTACCAAAACCATAACAAAAAATAAGTGTAAATCATCCACTACTACAAACTGTTGCACTATGGTAACTTATGACCAGTGAATCCTTGTTCTTCGAAGTAACAAAATAAGCATTAATTCTAGTATCGAAATTAACATGTTACAAGACAATTGATATCTAACGATTGTTAACTACGTACAAAGACTGATACAAAAAAAATTATGAAGATCCAATGTTTTTAACCATCAATATACGGTATACAAATATAATTGATACCGTTGTTTCTAAAACAGCCTGATTTATTATCAGTTATTATTATATTATTCTGTTGAGTACATTCTACAAGTGATACCAAATTTATCATGTAAGACGATCTCATCGACAATTATATCAACACAATAGTACCATAATATCATGTTTTAAAGACAAATAAACAATAAACGACAGAGTCAAATAATTAGGGGAGCAAAATACAAAACACAAGGTGATACATCACTCCCCTAAAAAAACCAAGAAATATAGAACGATTAAAATTAATATTAAAATTAAAATTACAATACAAAAAATGAATCTTGCTATTGTTTTGTAATCCACGTGGTGGCGGCAATGATATACTTTATTGAAATTTTTTGTACATACAAAGATATTTCCGAAGAGTAATTCCCCTTTTACAATAATTCCAAACACGTAATTATTGCATACAAAATGATTAAAATTATTGTGAATGTTTCCCTTGTACCGTTAATATAATTATTTATTATTACAAAAAATGTCTAAATTAAATTGTGTCATTTTAATTGTTTTATTTCGGGAATACTATTTCGATAGGTACAGAAGAATACGTAGAACACTCACCAGAACTATTGAAATTAGATGGGAAACAGGGACCCACGTGTATCTAACAAACTGTACTTGTACAGGAATCATCTGCAAAAGGGAACAAAAGTTTATTTTTTCTTTTCTTCAATAGATGATTCTTTCCTATGAGGGATAGCGTTATCAAAGACAATCCAGTACAAACAAATACAATTTTGTTTAAAATTATATTTAATTTAATTGCACCATTTCCCTTATTCTAACAATAGTTATCACGCAGACAAAAAAAGGTAACTGACTGCTGCAGAGATTTGTACAACTATTAACAGGGGCTAAGCCCACTACTAATAAATAGCTGCACTAAATCATCAAAAGGTTAAATTGGAAATTCTATTGTTAATTTAATTTAGAAATCATGCAGCCACGTGGGTTCAAAATCAAGCAAAGAAAAATATGAGAAAAAACAGGAAATGATAATCGAAAAAGATTGTGCGGGAATTCTCTACAATCTTCTTAATAATAGAACAGCATTTAAAAATCGACAGAGAATTAATAGAATGAAAAGTGAAAATAATACGCTAATCATATTTTCATAAACAACGTAACAATACGTAATTAACCATTTTATTCAAAGAGACAAAAAATTTAAGTTATCAGCCGGACTGATAATTTTTCAGTTTGGTCGTTTTTTTTTTTTTTTGAGAGGGATCGATCGATCTATTCGATGAGCAAATGAAACAGAACAACATCATCGTACAATTATAGCCACATATGAAGGAACAGTGTGGGAGAGAACCTTTTCTCTAATAATTTAGCATTGAATTCTTAGAATATTATAATAAACATTCGTAGAAATGTTTAGAAGTTTGTCTCTATTCATTCTTTCAGCCATACATATCTCTACTTTTGTTAAATTCAATTATAACCATTGTCCGTAGTAATAGGATAAGTTTCGTTTGTTCTCTTACATACCTACATACATACTTACAATCCCTCTAAATTTATTTCTTGATATCACATCACTAACAACAACATCACCATAATCACCATAATCCAGTTACTTCTTAACAATGTAACAAAGATATTTGTTACTCTTTCAATTGTTTCTGCCGTACTAATCTTCTATTTTCGTTAACCCTAATTGTATCTTCTCAATGTCCCCTATAGCAACAGCAAAAAATATAGTAATTATAGTATCTGTAATTATTGCAGAAATGTATGATACATTTAATCGGTGTTTTCTTCTATATTACTTCTAATTATCTTAAGAAGTCAATCCTTATTATAGATGAGGAGATATCAATTATAATAATTGACGGTAATAACAAAAGAAGAAGAAATAAGAGAATTATTTCCATTACTCACATGTATAATAATTTTAATTAAGTAAACTTTATTTTGGTTAATTATTATTTCATATCATAAGGACCCACATGGTCTTATAATCATTCTTCTTCTGTTTTAATCTAATTTAATCGTAATGTCCCTTCGATTTCTTTTTTTTCACTATTATTATTATCATGTTTCAGTTAAAACAATTTCATTCATTAAATCAATTTCAAAACTATATATAAAAGAAAGGAATATCTTTCGAAGTTTAGAAATTTAAATTACATCTTTCCTTATTTTATTATTTATATCTCTTATTATTTCATACTTTATAATAAAAACTATCAAGAACAAGATCTTCATTGACATTAACTAAATTACATAAACACATTTCAAATGTCAAACGTTCAAGAAAAAAATTTCACATCAAATGATGTTGAACAAGGTATTCAAAGAGATGGTGAAAACAATTTAACCGCTGGTGGTAACACCGCGTTCCATAACTATATCAATGATTTCGCTCACATTGATGATCCATTAGAAAGAAGAAGATTAGCTTTAGAAAAAATTGATGAATCAAGTTTCGGTTGGTTACAAATTAGAACTATTTTAGTCGCAGGTGTTGGTTTCATGACTGATTCTTACGATATTTTCGCTATTAATATTGGTATTGCTATGTTATCGTATGTCTTCTGGCAAGGTAACATGCCTTCTTCAACTACTACTTTATTAAAAGTTTCTACTTCTGTAGGTACTGTTATTGGTCAAATTGGTTTCGGTTGTGCCGCTGATATTTTAGGTCGTAAGAAAATTTACGGTACTGAATTAATCGTCGTTATTGTTACTTGTATCTTACAATGTTCTATCGGTGCTGCTCCAGGTGTTAATTTCGTTGCTGTTTTAACTTTTTACAGAATTATCATGGGTATTGGTATTGGTGGTGATTATCCATTATCTTCTATTATTACTTCTGAATTCTCTACCACTAAATGGAGAGGTGCTATCATGGGTGCTGTCTTCGCTAACCAAGCTTGGGGTCAAATTGCAGGTGCCATCATTGCTTTAATTACTGTCGCTGCTTACAAGAACGACTTAAAACATGCTAATTCAGGTGCTGAATGTGACCACAGATGTCAAAAGGCTTGTGATCAAATGTGGAGAATCTTAGTTGGTTTCGGTGCCGTTCCAGGTTGTTTAGCTTTATACTACAGATTAACCATTCCAGAATCTCCAAGATATCAATTAGATGTTAATGCTGATACTGATGTTCAAAGAGTTACTATTAACAACGAAACTAAATTAGATCACATTGACTCTTCTGATGGTCATTCTGAAAATTTAGCTGCTTCTATCTACCACGATGAAGAAAGAATGATTGAACAAATGTACGGTAGTGATGCTGCTCTTCCACAAAAGGCTTCCTTCAAGGATTTCTGTCGTCATTTCTGTCAATGGAAATATGGTAAGATTTTATTAGGTACCGCTGGTACTTGGTTCATGTTAGATGTTGCTTTTTACGGTTTGTCTTTAAATTCTGCTGTTATTTTACAAACTATTGGTTACGCTGGTTCTCATAACGTTTACCAAAAATTATACGATTCTTGTGTTGGTAACTTAATTTTAATCTGCGCTGGTTCCTTACCAGGTTATTGGTGTTCTGTTTTCACCATTGATACCATCGGTAGAAAACCTGTTCAAATCATGGGTTTCGTTATGTTAACCATTTTATTCTGTATCATTGGTTTTGCATATGATAAATTAACTGATCACGGTTTATTAGTTTGTTACGTCTTCTGTCAATTCTTCTGTAACTTCGGTCCAAATGTTACTACTTTCATTATTCCAGGTGAAATTTTCCCAACTAGATACAGATCATCAGCTCATGGTATCTCTGCTGCTTCAGGTAAAATTGGTGCCATTATTGCTCAAACTGCTTTAGGTACTTTGATTGATCACAACTGTGCTAGAGATGGTAAGAAGAAGAACTGTTGGTTACCACATGTTATGGAAATTTTTGCTTTATTCATGCTTGTTGGTTTATTCATGTGTTTCTTAGTTCCAGAAACTAAGAGAATGACTCTAGAAGAAATTGCTGAAAAATACCACGATGAAATTGATCCATCTAAAGTCAACAGAGAACGTATTGAAAACGAATCTGGTGAATCTAGTGATAGACAATAAACAATAGATACATTCATCTTCTATTTTTACTTTCAAAACAACAAAAATTAATATAATTTCAAAATCATAAGCATAATATAGAGATTAATCTAAAGGAGGACCTTGGCATTCCTTAAGATTAATTTTCAACAGCATATACCATACATATTCATTTCTACAAATTTAATCTTTTCTAACACATTTTCATTTTAATCAAATATATTCAAAATCATTATACAAATTTTTTCTTCTCTCTTTTTCATAAATTCAATTCAATAAGGTGACTCAATTTTAATGACAGAGGAATGCCAAAATATTGATGCATTTTTGTAAATTGGCAAAAAACCAAAATTTTAATTAAACAATATTCAAAGAATCTGTAATCTAATCTTGCCCAATTCTGACTAATCAATTCCATTTTGGGAGATGACTAAAATCGTTATTAGAAACTCCGTTAATCATAATTTAGATTCTAAAATGTCCATAACAAAAACGGAGATCACATATTAAGTAATAAATGTTTCAATAATTGACATATAACAATAATGATAAGTTACAAGTTGTATCTAGTAGGTATACTCACATGGGATATATAATACAAACCTGTATTTGAATTCAAAGAAAATTGTTGTTCTATTATCAGGAATTTTGCCCACATGGCTGTCATTTTGAGTTAAGAGCAACATGCTATACTTCAAGATTACTAGGAACCGTCCTTTTTTGGTGTTTCTAAGAAGTATTACCATCTTTAAAAATAAATTACGTTTAACTGTCATCCACATGGAATTCCTAAGTAAGAATTACCAGAGACCGATTGATCATCTAAGTATGCCAATTATCTCAACAATATTTCAAGTCAGCAGAAGTATTAGTTCCAATAACTTCAACATCATCGAATCACATCTCCCATGTGTCCATCGTTAAATAATAGACCATCGAATTTTTGATGTGGCTTATTTACAAGCCGTGGGTGATAATTTTAGACATCAGGTACTGAAAGTATTTACCACGGAGAATTAATCAATCCAATACAATTTTGGAACAAAAGGTATACTCATTCATTAAAGTCCGTCGTTTCATTAATTGTATAATTATCCAATTATGAACTGTGACATTTTAAATAATAACGCACGTGGGAAAACACAGATATCCTTCGGAAAAATGTCCATTTATGGTATCTTAAAATGACTCGTTTCTTTTTCTCCTTATGTTAATCATTTGATGTTTTTACCTTATTTTTCGCACCTCCTACTCTGCGCAATTCTCGTGTAGAAAACTATAAATGCAGTTTCGGTGTCTGAACATTTTTCTCGCGTTGATTGTTAAAGAATTCAGTTTTATGACGCAGGACGTCTTAGACACTCAGGACTTCAATAGCAAAATAATAGTCTGACAGTCATCGTTTGATTGAAATTAACAATAGTAATACCAGTGATACTCAGTTTTCTGAATGCTAGGAAGATTAATTACTTTAATAATTTCATTTTATAGACCAAGGGCTGAAAGTTTATTGGCGATCAATCCGATGTTCACAATGAACATTAATTTCAATTAAACCTCTGAACTTTACCCGACGAGAACGATTTACCGAGACGTTAGATTTCAGTTTTCTTTGTCTTGTTAATTAATCATTCCTTCCGCATTTTCTAGATGTTATAACTTGACATCGTATTTTCAAGAATCTTTAGTACAATATGGAAATTTTCCAATACCAAATGTCAAGAAAAACCTACAATTATTATTTTCTACGATAGTTAGATAAGGTAACTGGCGGCTTTTCAACACTTAATTATATTATTAGTTCATAACATCCACGTGCGGTGAGATTCATCGGGTCATATTAATAACCTTCCTCTTTGGTACCCCTAATATCTTCCAAATGAAGATTCGAATGGTAACATTATTTCGAAAAGTATTGTTAGTTCAAGTCGATGTCTTTATTTTTTTTTTTTTTCACCACTTCTGCAAATATTCACCTATTATATTATTTTTTTCTTTCCTTCTTCCACTCCTAGATGTCAAAGTTTTCTGAAACTTTTGCATATCTCTTAGAAAATCCACTATCCTTAAGATTAAATCATCATAAAATTATTAATTATTGAAATATCATATTTCTTTGTAATAATTCATCGTAATACGACAATTTCCAGACATAAGATGTAAAATTAAGAATAATTATGGAAAACTTATTATATATATAAGTGTACCATATTCTTCAATTGAAATCAAATCAAATGTTTTATAGTTCTACATTTCTTAAATCTATTTTATCCTAATTTCTATCAAATAATCAAATAATTTCTTTGTCTTATAATAATAACAACAAGAAAATAAATATTTCATAATGTCTGATTTTGAACAACATATAATGAAAGACGACGGTGGTGATAATGAAGGTAAATTTAGTCAACAAATTCAAACTAAGGCACTTCCAGCTGATCCACATTTCACTGAAAAAAATATGACTGAAGGTGGTAACGCTGCCTTCCACAATTACGTTAATGATTTCGCTCACATTGAGGATCCATTAGAAAGAAGAAGATTAGCTTTAGAAAAAATCGATGAATCAAGTTTCGGTTGGTTACAAGTTAGAACTATTTTAGTCGCAGGTGTTGGTTTCATGACTGATTCTTATGATATTTTCGCTATTAATTTAGGTATCTCAATGATGTCTTATGTGTTCTGGAAAGGTAACATGCCTGCTTCTACTTCTACTCTGTTAAAGGTCTCTACTTCTGTCGGTACTGTCATTGGTCAATTTTCTTTTGGTATGGCTGCCGATATTTTAGGTCGTAAGAAAATTTATGGTACCGAATTGATCATTGTTATTGTCACTTGTATCTTACAATGTACAATTGGTCCAGCTCCAGGTGTTAACTTCGTTGCTGTTTTAACTTTTTACAGAATTATCATGGGTATTGGTATTGGTGGTGATTATCCATTATCTTCTATTATTACTTCTGAATTCTCTACCACTAAATGGAGAGGTGCTATTATGGGTGCTGTTTTTGCAAATCAAGCTTGGGGTCAAATTATGGGTGGTATTGTCGCTTTAATTGTTGTTGCTGGTTACAGAAGCGAAATCGAACACGCCAACTCCGGTGCTGAATGTGATTACAGATGTAGAAAAGCTTGTGATCAAATGTGGAGAATCTTAATCGGTTTCGGTGCCGTTCCAGGTTGTTTAGCTCTATATTTCAGATTAACTATTCCAGAATCTCCAAGATATCAATTAGACGTTAATGCTGAATTACAAGGAACATCCACTTCAAACTCCTCAAAGGTACACGAAATCGATGTTCATTACGAAGGTAAGGACAGTGATTCTTCTGACCGTGATTTAGAAAAAGCTATTGATATTGAACCAGTTATTCCAAAGGCATCATTCAAAGATTTCTGTCGTCATTTTGGTCAATGGAAATATGGTAAGATTTTAATTGGTACTGCGGGTTCATGGTTCATGGTTGATATCGCTTTCTATGGTTTATCTTTAAATACAGCTGTTATTTTACAAGCTATCAACTATGCTGGTTCCAGCAATGTTTATTTGAAACTTTGGGATTCTTGTGTCGGTAATTTAATTCTGGTTTGTGCGGGTTCATTACCAGGTTATTGGGTCTCCGTCTTATGTATTGATACATTAGGTAGAAAACCAATTCAATTCTTAGGTTTCGTTATGTTAACTATTTGGTTCTGTGTCATTGGTTTCGCATATCATAAGATTCCACCGAATGGTTTATTGGGTCTATATATTATTTGTGAATTCTTCTCAAATTTTGGTCCAAATGTTACTACATTTATTGTTCCTGGTGAATGTTTCCCAACTAGATATAGATCCACTGCTCATGGTTTATCTGCCGCATGTGGTAAAGTCGGTGCCATTATTGCTCAAACTGTCTTGGGTAATTTAATTAATCATCATTGTGCTAGAGATGGTAAGAAGAAGAACTGTTGGTTACCACATGTTATGGAAATTTTCGCGTTATTCATGTTATGTGGTATCTTCACTACTTTATTAATTCCAGAAACTACAAACATGACTTTAGAAGAAATTTCTGAAAAATACCATGATGAAATCGATCCATCTAAATTACGTCGTATGAATGAAAATGGTCAACATCCAGAAAACGATACTGAATCAGATAGTCCGATGCCAAAGAAGAAAAGAAACATTTTCAAAATGTTTGCTTAATAATAAATCAAATTAATAACATCCAGATTCATATATATTCATTTTAATATCCTAATATTGCATACGTTTTTAAGTTCTTATATAATCCATTTTTTTTATAAAAAAAAACAATCAATAATAATATAAAAGCTAGAAATTCTAATCAAAGACTTAGGGGGAGTGGTAGTAATCGTCGTCGATCTAAATGCAGTCACTGTCTCTCTCGAATATAATTTAGGTTAGAACTTATCAGTATATGTAACAATAGCAATTCATTGAGTACTGTATTAACCTATCTAACTCGTTCTTGACTACCATATTTGAAGTTTATCTCATCCTCAAGTGTCTCTAACTGATCGAGAAATCCATCCTTGTATAATCCACGATCCAAATTTCCCATAAATAAGTCACTTCGAGACAGCGAGACACGAGAACGCGCAACCAAAATATTGTAAACAGCAACTTATCCCACAGAATATTACGCAGTAACCTGTTCCTTATCGAAGAACGAAAAAAATCAAAACAAAACAAAACAAAACGAAAACAGGAAATAGAATTTTGTTGTGTGCGATTTGTAACAACTTTGGGATAATTTCTCTTTCTTTCACACTAGCAAAAAGTAAAATTTTATTAATAAACATGATCGATACATAAGCAGGTGTGACAAGTAATCAGATATTTATTTAAAATTTGTATAATTGAGTACATATCAGAGAAGAATCAGTGAGAATTGTGCAAATATGAGAGAAGTTATTAGTATTAATGGTATGTTATTCCTAGTTTATTGATTTTATCCTTTCGAAAACGCCATTTAAGTGATAGTTAGGGAGATAAGATGTAAAGATGACGAGTTTACGCGTAAATCATAATTAATATATCGAGGAATTATTAAGATAATACAGAATCAAATTATTTCAGTCTCGATAGCCTGGATCAAACACGTTGTATCTACAATTTACTTCCTTATTTACATTTTTGGGGTTTTTGAAAGTTTATTTATTTATCTATCAAGGTCTTTTTTTTACTAACAATTGATTTAATGGGAGATATACATGGTTGATTCATTAACTGTATCAATCAGATTTTCCATTTAACAAATTTTATTACAGTCGGTCAAGCAGGTTGTCAAATCGGTAACGCCTGCTGGGAATTATACACTCAAGAACATGGTATTAGACCAGACGGTTATTTAGAAGAAGGTTTAGACAAACCAAAAGGTGGTGGCGAAGGGTTTTCAACTTTCTTCTACGAAACTGGTTCTGGTAAATATGTTCCAAGAGCTATCTATGTTGATTTAGAACCAAATGTGATCGATGAAGTTAGAACTGGTACTTACAAAGACCTTTTCCATCCAGAACAATTAATCAATGGTAAAGAAGATGCCGCTAATAATTATGCTCGTGGTTACTATACAATAGGGAGTACCATGTTAGATGACATATCAGATAGAATTAGAAGATTAGCAGATCAATGTGATGGTTTACAAGGTTTCCTTTTCACTCATTCCTTAGGTGGTGGTACAGGTTCTGGTTTAGGTTCTTTATTATTAAGAGAATTATCTGAAAACTACGGTAAGAAATCTAAATTAGAATTTGCTGTTTACCCTGGTCCACAATTATCTACTTCTGTTGTCGAACCATATAATACTGTCTTAACTACACATACTACATTAGAACATGCTGACTGTACATTTATGGTCGATAATGAATCCATATATGATATGTGTAGAAGAAATCTAGATATATCAAGACCTTCGTTCAAGAATCTAAATAATTTGGTAGCACAAGTTGTCTCTTCAGTAACAGCTTCTTTAAGATTTGAAGGTTCATTAAATGTCGATTTAAACGAATTTCAAACTAATTTAGTTCCATATCCAAGAATTCATTTTCCATTAGTATCATATGCTCCAATTTTATCTAAAAATAAAGCTCATCATGAACAAAATTCTGTTGCAGAAATTACTAATGCATGTTTCGAACCAGGTAATCAAATGGTTAAATGTAATCCAGCTACAGGTAAATATATGGCTTCATGTCTATTATACAGAGGTGATGTTGTTACAAGAGATGTTCAAGCTGCTGTTACACAAGTTAAAAATAAAAAATCTGTTCAAATGGTCGATTGGAGTCCAACTGGTTTCAAGATTGGTATCTGTTATGAACCTCCTACTACAGTACCTGATTCTCAATTAGCTCCAGTAGATAGAGCTGTTTGTATGTTATCTAATACAACATCTATTGCTGAAGCTTGGAAGAGAATAGATTCTAAATTTGATTTAATGTATGAAAAGCGTGCATTCGTACATTGGTACGTTGGTGAAGGTATGGAAGAAGGTGAATTTACTGAAGCTAGAGAAGATTTAGCTGCTTTAGAAAGAGATTATTTGGAAGTTGCTAGTGATTCTGTTTCTGACAATGAATATTAATCAGTGTAACTGGGAAGAAAAAAACAACATAAAAATAAAAACAAAATCGTGTGGAAGAGAGGACCCTATCTCTCTGTATTATAATATATAATTATTTATCTACATCATCTAAATATCCTCAAACATAATAAACAAATAAGTGTAAAATTCAAGTACAAAGGTTAAACTTATTCCGAACAAGAATACATGAGATCAATTGTATAAATATAAAAACTGCATACCATCGTTACAATTATAATATCATATATCAAGTAAATATTGAATTACATCTTTATATAATCTCCAAATATAAATAATGTTCAAACCCTTATGAACGACTTCTGTCTCAACAGACAGAACTTCTTATTCATCCTTAATAATATTGTTCATTAAATTCCTCAAATTTGCATTACCCGCTTCCGCACAGAACACACCGTACAACAACGACAATATCAGCTTTATTCCAAATTGAAAACAAACAAACAAACACAAAGCGAACTGAAAACATTTTTGTCCGATGGGATGATGACATAATTACTGAAAAATTAAACACACACAGACTGGAATTGCTAACACAGGGTATTTTAACACTCATATTTCAATTGCAGCTTTGTTATTTCAATATATTAATTAAAAGTTTGTTTAGTTTTCAAGAATTGTTCTCTTTTGTTGTTGTTTAAAGCAATCATATATCAAAAAAATCACACACTTTTTCAATCATAACATGTCAGACCCTGTCGCTATATTAGGTGATGATCAACCTAACATTCTAGATCAACCGATCCATGGTATTATCATTCCATCTGCATTATTTGTAGTTGGTGTTTCCATCATCACATACATGACTGGTGATATAAGATATTTAGCTGGTATACTATTATTTGCTGCATTACTTGGTGTAAGAGCACTAAGAGCATTCCAACGTAGACAATCTTTATTCTCAGATAGATGGACTGCTTTAGAATTAGAAGATCAAACTTTAATTTCAAAGAATACAGCTTTATACAGATTCAGATTAAAGACTAAGATCGAAACATTAAATATCCCAGCTGGTCATCATGTTGCCGTTAGAGTTCCAATTAATGATGAAAATGTTATTAGATATTACAATCCAATTAGTTCAAAGATCGAAGCAGGTTATTTGGATCTATTAGTTAAATCCTATCCAAATGGTGTTGTCTCTAAATATTTCGCAAGTCTTCAAACTGGTATGACTGTTGACTTTAAGGGTCCAATGGGTATTTTCAACTATGTTCCAAATTCTTACAAGACTTTATCTATTGTTTGTGGTGGTTCTGGTATTACACCAGTTTTACAAATTTTAAATGAAGTTATTACTGTTCCAGAAGATTTCACTAAAATCTATGTCATTTATGCTAACGATACCGAAAAGGATATTTTACTAAAGGAAGAACTTGATGAAATGGCTGAAAAATATCCAAATTTCGAAATTCATTATGTTGTTCGTCATCCAAAACAAAATTGGGAAGGTGATTCTGGTTTAATTACTATGGATCAAATGAAGAGATACTTACCAGCATACTCTGAAGATAATAGATTGATTATCTGTGGTCCAGAACCAATGGAAAGATTAGTTCTTAATCATGCTGCTCAATTAGGTTGGAAACAAGATGGCGGTGCTTCATTTGCTGATGATCAAGTATTCGTATTCCAATGTAACTAAAGTATAGAAATAATGAAATTAAAAAGAATTACGTAATTTCATTCTATGTATTTTATAAATATTTTGATACCCTATAAAGATACTATTACATTAAATATTTATTAATATTTTTTTTTTTTAATTATTAAAATTATTTATTCATTTCACAAGGTCTATCTATATATTTGCAGTATTATCTAAATATTCAGATAATGCAGAACTTAATGGTGGTACATCAGCTAATTTATGAAGTACGACCGGTTTAATTTTTTTACATAAATCACTACCACTATTTTTATGATCATTCGATATTAAACATAAGAAAGTAGCTGCAACTTTTGAAACATCACTTAATTTTGTTGGGAATGTAACTGTATATAATGGTTCTTGTTGAGATTTTTTAATTATTCCTGAATCATCAATAAATTTTGAATTACGATTATCATCTTTAATTGAATTTCTACTTGCTATTTTACCTTCTTCAATCGATATAGCTTTTCTTCTTGGTTGAATACCCTTAATAACGAATCTTTTCTTACCTGTCTTTGAATCTGTTAAAACCATTGCTGATGCATTATTGAATGCATTTGAAACATTTTTAATAAATTCAACTGCGGGTAATAATTTTCTACCAGTTTCTTTAACTTTTGTATTAAATTTTGATTCATATGATCTCCATAATAAAATTTGTTTAACTTCTGAATCATTAACTGGTTCAAAACAGCATCTTAACCAAGCAGTTGATCTCATTGGTTCATTTAATTTAATTAATTCTTGAAATAAAGAATCTGATAAAATTGGAGCATCCTTTGGTGGATCTGATTTAATTCTTTTAATTAATTTAATTTCTTGTTTTGATAATAATGAATAATTTGGAATCTTAACATTGTAAGTTAATAATTTTGGTAAAATTGTTGTTAATGTAGCAAATCTTTGATTATCATTTAATAAAATATTTATTCTTGAATTACCAGGTAAAATATATTGATATAAGAAATCTAATGATGCAATAATTAATTCAGAATCACAATCAATTAATAATAATGAAACAATATGTGATAAAATATTTTGATCTAAACTATCAGCTGCACTATCTTCATCCTCTTTTGATCTAACTAATAAACGTGATAAAGATCTTAAAATTGAAATTATAATATATCTATCCTTAGTAAATTTTAAAATTTCTACTAAACTTTGGAAATATGGATCATTTTTACCAGCTGGTGCTAAATAAGTTGATATAGCTTCCATTAAATCTACAATATAATGAATAATTTCATTGAAAAATGATGTATTTGATTGATAAACGAACCAATTTGAATCACTTGATAAATTTTCTTTAAATTTAACAAGTATAAATAATATGAAATTTTTCATTGAATCATCTTTAATTAATACTTGAATTGAATCCATATCTTGAGCTAAATTTCTTAAGATTAATAAACTATTAATACCATTTTGAATAATATTCATTGAATTTGAATTAATTATAATTGGATCATTAAAATTTTCAATTAATGGTTTCATTTTAATAATAAAATTAACAAAAGATGGTAATAAATCAGGTAAAATTTTTAAACTAATCATATATGGAGCTTTATTACTATAAGCTAAATATTTTTTCAAGGCCCATTTCATTTCTGTTTGAATTGGACTTAGAAGTGCCATTTTCATTCTAGTTAAATCATCTACACCATGTTTTGTCTCAGATGGTAAATTTTGGAAAATATTTAAATTTGATAAAGAATATTGTAAAGAATTTGGATTTGAAAATGGTCCCGTTATTATACCATTTGATTGTGCCCTTGAAACAGTTACAGGAATTGGAACAATTGATTCAAATGTATTTACAATAGGATTCGTTTCATTAACTAAATTTGAACTTGACATTCCTGTAATTGGTGTTGGTGTCATTGTTGGAGTAATTAATGAACCTGTCATTGGTGAATTATGATCTGAACCGCTCATTTCTACTGTGGGGGGGAGAGACGGGTACTTTTTTTCTTGTGAGAATTTATTCTTAGGATAGAACGGTACAATATGATATGTTATATTTGATAACTATCTTAAACTATTACCAGAGTTTCCCTTTATTCACTATAGTTAACTGTTCAAGTAATAGCTCCATATATTAAAATTTGAGTTTTTCATTTTTTTCGTGTGATAGTAATAATAATTACAGTTCTGTTATTTATTTATTTGTCTTGCGGGACAGACACCGACTGACCGCGAACTGAAAAACTGAAAAACTTAAATGACAGTAACGATGGGATACCGTATACAGTGATATTATTTTGAGATAAAATGACACACTGCCACAACTCAGAGATGCAACCAGCTATACATACTAATCGATGCACTTAATCACGAAATATGTTAAGAAATATGGAAAATACATATACTTTCTCTAATGCGTGATAACTATTCGCAATATTACATATTGAATAGAAAGCTAACTATATCATTTTCAATAGCTTTCTTTAACTATATAACGGATATCATGCAATTCATAACATCATAAGTTGTCACATAGTACACACATACATACATACATACATACATACATACATATTTATCATTTGATTGAAAGCGGCCCCTTACAGCAACACACTTTCGATATACACACCCATTGATATTGCATATAATTATGAACTAAATAAGGGGACATCTATCTCACTCTCACTCTGCTACGCACTATTCTTATTACAACTACAACTGTTTCCTTTGAAATTTATTATTATTGGCCATTTTCAATACGGCAGTAGATCACACTGCGCAGTTTCTATGACAACGCCGGGTCATCGCCTGCTATAAGTGTTCTAGACCCCTGCTTGCCTTAATATGTATATTACCATAATAGGCTCCCCTAATTTCAGATCCCTTATATCATCGCTAATGATATATATATAGATGATAAGTAGATATGTCAAATGTGAAATATTTCGTTAGTTATATACTCGTCACAACCAACCTATATAGTAAGCAACGATGAAATTAATTAGTATTACATATTTAATTACATTACTTTCCACTATTCAACTCACTGCATCAACCAAGACAGAAACCGTAACTAAAATCGAAACAACGACTCCACAATGGCGTAATGATGCACAATATATGTGGGAACAATATGGTAGACCAGGTTCACAACAAGTTTTCAATACTGAAACATTGAATAAGACATTGCCTTGGTTAGATCTTTATTTCAATTCGTCTTCGTTACCTAAGATGGGTGTGAATGCGTTGAAGGATTGGTTATTTGTTAGTTGGTCAAAGGATACGTTACAATCTTTCTTAAAGGATCATTCTATACCTTTTAACACTTCTCAAACTAAAGATGAATTATTATCCATCATTAATACAAATATGGATAAATTAAATAAAGAATTTAAAAATTTGGATAAGAAGAAATCTTTATTGAATTCAAATTTTTTCAATAAATGGTCAGTTGATGATTTGAAGTCATGGTTAAATCAAAATAAAATTAAATTTGATAAATCTATTGCTAATAATAGAGATAATTTAATTCAATTAGTCACTAAAAATATATATAGTATTTCAATTCAAAAGGAGAAAGCAAAATATGAAATGTTTTATTTAATGAATTTAGCAAATAAAAAATTATTCGATAATACTAAAAAGGGTGAAATTACAATTAATTCATTTAAAGATTTTTCAAAAGATGATTTATCTGAATGGTTAAAATTTCATGGTTATGAAGTTAATAAAAAAATGTCAAAAAATAGAGATCAATTATTAAAGCAAGCTCAATCACATTTAGATTTATTAAAAGATGATGTTGATTGGTATATTAAGAAATCAAAAGAAATGACAAGTCCTTATATTGGGAAAAATCCAGAATTTATCAAAAGTTTATATAGTGGTGCTTCAGAATATGCATCTGAAGGGTATAAAAGCGCTTCTGAATATGCTTCTCAAGGTAAAGAACATGCTGCTAGTAGATTATCTCCACATCATGTAATGGCTATAATTGATAATTGGTCAGATGAATTTATGACTAAAGTATTTGGTCATTCAAAACCAAAATCTACTTTAAGTGCTACAAAGGAAGAAATTAAACAGAAAGTTTTGAAACATACTCCTGATATGTTAAAACCTGAAGATGTTAAACATCCTTATTTATATTGGCCAATTAACACAATGAAAAGTTGGTTCTATGATACAAAACAACAAGTTGGTGATTCTGAAATTTATGATCAAATGAATCAAAAGATGAAGGATTTAAATGAACATATGGATAACTTATTTCAATCTTGGACCATTGAAGATTTGAAAGAATATATGAATTCAATGAATATTCCATTCACAGAAACACCCGAAAAGGAAACTTTAATGACTAAAGCAAAATATTATACTCGTAGAATGTTAGGTTATGAACCTGAATCAACATATCAAAAATATTCACGTAAAGCAAGAGAATTGTCTAGAAATATCTATGATTCAATCTTGCTAAGACGTTAATAAACAATTTACCGTACCTTTTTTATAATGAACTATTTAATGTTAAATCAAGAAAATCAAATAAATAAACAAACAATTTATATATCGTTAATACATAAATGTATCTTCTCTTTATATATCATAATTTCTGAAAAATTATCGTATACTACGAATTGTGTAAGGGACAATACAAATTACCGAACGGAATCCAAAGCGAACATAGAAATCTCAATATTAAAATAAAGTAATAACAGAAACAAATCTCCTTGAGCAAATAAAAAAGGATATCCCAATTTTCCTTAAACTACAACGTATTACAAGAACGTATAGTTGTAAAAGATTAATTATTATCATCACTTACACAAACAAGATACATATAACACAATGGCTAAATACGCATGGTATACAAGATTAAGTGATACGTTACATCGTTTAACTGTCCTAACATTAGTTGGTGGTTCATTATATATGTCTGGTGGTTTAATATATACTTTATACATGAATGGTAGAAGATATGAGGATAAAGTTACACAGAAACAAATTGAAAATGATGATACTAAACCAACAACTACTAGTACGCAAACCAATTAATTGAATTATTGATACGTGAATTTGAGGAAACGTTGTTGATGAACTGGTTTTTCTTATAAATATGTTTCCTTACGAATTAATTATTCTTTCTCCTTTAGTTAAATCTTTCGCTTTTCTTCATTTTTTTTTATTGTGATTATTGGCCTGTATATACTTAAAATATATTCATATAGAATATTTATAATTTAATTTTAAAATAAATATAAAATATATCAAGAAATTGACAATCAAGGAGATATCTTATATAAATACAATACCAGGAGGGAAATATGTATTCTAAACTTCTTAAGTTGTTATACATAGGGCTCAGTATAATACTCTTGTTATCTGTTCCCTTCTGCATGGCGCATGTTACTTGCGATCTGGGTTACCGGTTAAAGGAGCGCCTTAACTAATAAGCGTATTACTAGATTACAACATATAACTATCACTTCACAAAGAGAAACATTAAAAGAATAGGCAAGTCTCCATATTCTAGACTGCAACATTATTACAACACCCTCACATAAAATATAATGAATAATACAGACCCGACTTCGTTTCAAAGTATCCTTGCTGGTGTTAAGAAACTTAGAGAACAAAATGGTGGGAAGGAACCATCCCAACAACAGAAACAAATACCTACTGTAACGAGTACAAATACAACCGAAAGAATACCAGTACGACCTTCTGAACCTAAAAGAGTTATTATAAATACATTTAATCAACAACGATTACCTCAACAATCCTCAACTAATGATGATCCAAATAAGAAAAGACGATATACAAATCAAGGTCCTGGGAAAACAGTTCTTGTAAACACAACACAAAAGGAGAATCCATTGTTAGATAATTTAAAGAATACAAATTGGAGATACGTTGCATCCAAAGGTGGTACTAAGATATATTATGATTATTTAATTAAAGGTAGATCAGTTTTATTTTTAACTTTATCATATCATAAATTATATGCAGATTATCTTACTAGAAGAATGGCTCCATTATCTAAAGACGATAATAATATATTGATATTTGTTGTTGATGGTCCGAACTCTGAGGAAACTTTGACAGATGTAACCAAGATGTGCATGTTTAATGGTTTTACATTATTAGTTGCGTTTAATTTTGAACAAGCGGGGAAATATATCGAATATTTAAATTCAGCATAAATATAATAAGTTATATAGTTATTAATTAAAATTTTGTATAGATAATATAATCAATAATTATGAAATTTTGTTCAATGAGTTATTGATGCCATTTGGATTTGTTAAATAACGCCGCGAGTAAACAATTGTCGCCATAGGCATCAATCAACATTTGTAAACGTTGAACGAAAACCAAAAAATAAAATTCGATCATCACGTCATTAGAAATTCACTTCATATATCACTAGGATATATATCGAAATTAACTACTTCAAGACATAAAATAGCACATAATACTCAATTTACCCACATACATTGCAACCGGGGAGGAAATGTCTGAATTATTAAAAGAATTTGACCCATTAAGTCAAGATTCGAATATTCCAAATATATCTAATTCTAATACAAATGATAACGATAACAATAGTATAACATCTGAGACTAAAACATCACCAACGAAGAAACCTGATGATAATAAAGAGGAATATTTTTTCGATTTCCAATTATTTATTAATGATTTCAAGGATCCTGATGCTGAACCATTAGTTAAATATACTAGATCATTCTTAAATAATTTTGTAACTCAAAGAGCATTATGGACCGCTAGTGAACAACAGAAATTAATTAATGATTTTAAATTATTCATATATGAAAGATTCAAGCAATTTAAACCATTTAATGAATTTAGTAATGCTAAATTAAGAAATTCACAAGAAGGTATTGAAAAATTAATAATGGGGAAATTATATCCATTATGTTTCTCACCTGAATTGTTAAGAAAGATACCGATTGATAAATTAGATGATGAACATAAGAATGATATATTAGAAGATGGATTCTTACAAGAGAAGATTGATGAATATGTGTTTATTGAATTAGATAATCTTGATGTAACGAAGAAAATATCATTAAAATTAGGTAAATTTTTAAAATTGGCAGGAAAGGAATTAAATAAGATAAACCAATTCAAAGCTCCAAGAGATAAAATGGTTTGTATATTGAATGCTTGTAAAATTATATTTAGTATATTAAAACATTCAAAATTAGAACAAGATGGTGCAGATAGTTTCATTCCATTATTAATATATGTTATTATTCATGGTAATATTGCACATTTAATATCTAATATTAAATTTATTGAAAGGTTTAGATATGAGAAATTTTTGAAAAGTGAAGACCAATATTATTTAAGTAGTTTACAAGGTGCAATAAATTTTATTACCAATTTAAGTAAGAAAGATTTAACAATCCCTGATGATGAAATATATGAAAAGGCATACAATGATAATCAAACAGCATTAAAAGAAAAGAAGAAACAACAAGTTGAGTCCCAGAATGATAATTCAACACAAAACAAGGATATTGCAATTGATAATGGCCAAGAATATAATTACAATCCTATTGATGAAATAGCATCATCAATGGTTTCAATGTTTAATGATTTCTTCATTGGACAACCTGCTACAACAACAACGAAGATTGAACCACAAGGGAAATCTACTGTAGCAACTACAACCGAGACAGTAATAGCAACACCACCACATGTCACAGCTTCTACCGAATCCATATCCAACGACAGAAAGATCAGAAAAGCTGTTAAAAAGATGGAAGAACAAGAACAACAAGAAACGTTAGAAGCATTATACGATATGTTCCCAGATTTACCAAGAGAATTAATTGAAGATATTTGTATAGCCAAGAAATATAGAACAGGCGTATGTGTCGACACATTACTAAACTTATATGAATAGAGTGCACCTTTGCAGTGACAGAATGGGTAACCCATCAAATATACACGATAACAGTTCCGAAATTGTATTTATAGAAAATGGAAAGGAAAATCCAAACTAGTCATTTTAAGTTCCTGATACGTGTCATCTTTGAATTATTTCGATATCAAATGGAATTACGTACATTTCTTTTCTCCGATTGCCATTTTGCTATAACAACGGATTATTACAGATAAGTAAATATCCATGGTAGTGTTTGCTGTCCCTTCCACAACATTAATAAGAAAATAAAGACATTACCGAATATAGGAAAAGAAACATAAATCACAGCCACCATTCGATGTTTCTTTTGCGTGGTTATTACTTTCTAAATATACATAATATTAAGCATATAATCGTCATATAGAATCTTAATTATAGAACACCATAGAACAAAAAGCAGTATTAACCTTCTTTCTGTAGCCCTACTTCTACCACCTAACCCTATTTCCTTTCGCACTCTACATATATATATTTTCAGGCGTGTCTCTTCACTGCGGCTGGTTCTCGGTGTTCTTGACACCGTGGAGTTTATAAATTTATTCGTAGTTAAGATAATTTGCCTGTGTGTCACTGTTAGTGAGTGAGTGAGTAAGAGCGAGAGTGTTGAAATTTATTTTTTTTACTTTTTCTCATTATGTAATTCTTGCCGTTCTGTAAGGGCATCGCGGTAACTAGTGCATTTAGTATGGGAAACACTGAAACATTGTATTAATAATATAACACATACGTCGCTGTGAATGCTAATTTCTTTTTTATAGTTATTCTTATATATATGAGTTATTATCAACTCTAGGTTTCTGTCATTTATAGTTTTCATTATTCTATTTACAAGCAAGATAAATTGTAATAGACACAAACACTCGAGGTGGGATAAAAATTAAGGATATTTCTAAAAATATATTTTAAATTTGTTTCACAAACAGAATGAAATTAAGTAACGTTTTAAATGTATTAAGTGTCACTGCAACTGCAATTTCTGTAGTTTCAGCTCAAGAACAAAATGCATTCCAATTAGGTCAAAATACTAATGGTAGCACTCAACAACAACAGTGGACTAATCAAGCTATCTCTGATGAGACACCATTTTGTAAAATGGATAAAGATGAAAATTTAGGTCCAGGTTGTGATGTTAGTATTGCAGAAATTAATAATATTAATAAAAAGATAAGGAAAGATATTGTTAGTTTAGTTAATACAGATTTTTTCAAATATTTTAAATTTGACCCATTTAAAAAATGTACATTTTGGGAAAATAATGATGGTTTATGTTTTAGTAGAAGTTGTGCAGTGGATGTTGTTGAAGATTGGGATAATTTACCTGAATATTGGCAACCTGAAGTGTTAGGTTCTTTAGATAATGCTACCTCGGATGAAAGTGTTACACATCATACTCCTGAAGATGATACCTCATTTTTGAATGAATTATGTAATGATGACAAGAAACAACATTTTTTAGAGAAAAATGAGGATGATTTAAATTATTATGATATTAACGATTTCTTAAATAAAGATGCTGTATTAGTTGATTTATCAAAGAATCCAGAAAGATTTACCGGTTACGGTGGTCAACAAGCTGGTCAAATTTGGAAAAGTATATATGCTGAAAATTGTTTCTCTTCTGATGAAGCTGATACTTGTTTAGCTAAGGACGCTTTCTATAGAATTGTCTCTGGTTTACATGCATCTATTGGTACTCATTTATCAAATGATCATTTAGATACTACAACAGGTAAATGGGGCCCAGATTTAGATCTATTTATGGCTAGAGTTGGTAATTTCCCAGAAAGAGTATCAAATATTTATTTCAATTATGCTATTGTTGCTAAATCATTATGGAAGATTAAACCATATTTGAAAGAATTAGATTTTTGTAACGATTATGATAATGATGTTAAACAAAAAATTATTAACATTGTATCTCAATTAGATAGTAAATTATTCGATGAAGATTTAATGTTTAAAGATGATTATGATGCTTCTATCAAAGATGATTTCAGAAGTCGTTTTAAGAATGTTACTAAGATTATGGATTGTGTTCATTGTGATAGATGTAAAATGTGGGGGAAAGTCCAAACTACAGGTTATGCTACAAGTTTGAAAATTCTATTTGAATTAAATGAAGCTAACGAAGAATCCAAACAACAGGTTGTTAATAGATTAACTAAATTCGAATTGATTTCTTTATTGAATACCTTTAATAGATTATCTACTTCTATTCAATCTATTAACAATTTTGAAAAATTATATGAGGAAAGAGTTAATGGTCAACAAGGTACCATTGCTAGTTTCTTCCAAAATAACAACTTCTTTAAATTAATTGAAAAGGCTAAGGATTCTTTAATTGATAAATGTAAACAATTAAATGGTTCTAATGATACATCGAACGATGTTGGTGCTGAAATTGTAACTGAAACTGAAGCAGAAACCGAAGAAGAAGAACCAAAATTTGCTGATTTAAAGATGCCAAAGAGAACAACCAAAAAGAAGGTATCCAAGAATACTAATGGTGGTTCAAACGCTGTTAAGGAAGAAAATATCTGGGTTACAGCTTGGAGAAATGAAATTCACAACACCAAAGAAGCTTTCAGATTTATCTTCAGAAGTTATGTTGATATGCCAAAGAATTTAGGTAATATGATCCTAGTTAACTTCAATAAGGTATGGAATAAGTTTGTTGGTGTTAAGGATTACTTAAGCGAAGAAGAACAAGATCCAAGTGTATATAAATTAGATATCAAACATTAGATATTCCATCTTGGGTCTTAACTATTTACTCATATATGGATAAATAAAGGTAAATAAAAAATAAAATAAAAAAAAAAAAGATCGTATAAAATTAAACTATGGTTAATTATTATGTAATATATGTATATATGATGAGATATGCAGGGGAGAAATGTATTGAATCAGGATTTTTTTATGCAAGTAAAGTCAATACAATTCTAGATTAATTGGATTTTTTCTGTTTTTTAGACTTGTTACCAGTCTTTTTAGTTGATTTCTTAGAATTTTTATTTTGTTTTGGTGCTATTTTATCATCTTCTTCTTCTGCATGTGAATTTATTTCATCGACGTCTTCATCTTCCGCGTCTTCGTCTTCTTCTCCATCTTGACCTCTGAATCTTTTCAATGAAGAATTATCAGTTTCATTAAATTGTTTCTTAGCTTCAGTAATTACTTTATTTGTTGCAATTAATTCTTCAGCTCTACCTAATTTAATTGGATCCTTTCTTAAAGCAAATTTAAAATCTTCTAATTTAACTTTATTTCTTTTACTATTAGTTGAAACTTTTACCGCTGATGTACAAACATCGACTAAATATTGTGATACAATTTCATCAAGACAATGAGTTGTTGATAATAATGGTTGTGGAACATCACCATAAGCATATAATAATGAACTTACATCCTTGGAAAATAAGTTTGTTCTTTTTAATCTTCTTGACATTTTGTAATGTGTGTATGTGTGTGTAATGTAGTCCTAGTTAACGCTTTGAACAGTTGTACTACACAAGTACGCTGTTTGACTATGTTGTGGTGATGTAGTTAAATGTATGTGTTTAACACTGTTCACCTTTCAATATTTTTTTTTTTCATTTTCTTTGCGTTTCAGAGCGAGTAAGTCGATCCGAAACAGAGTTTACTGATCATACTAATATTCGCAAGAATTATATATTAGGAATACACTCATATACATACCAAATTTATGAGTGTCAGATTCTTCTAATTCTACATCATCACATATATTCTTATCGTTACGTAACTTGGAAGCTCCGAATAAGATGCACGGCAACGAACGCTATCGTCTTAAAGACAGCATATTTAAGCAATTAAACTAAATCTGCTAGTTCTTGATATCATGATACACAATACATAACGTCATACAAACATTCAACCAAACATCTATAGTATCAGAAAAGAAATAAATATGATCAAACAAGTCAAAAAACTCACCTTATTCTTTTTTAAATTTATTGTTTGCATTATCTCCTGTCTTAAAGCCGTCCTCCTAACTAAAAAGCCCACCTTATGCCCTGTTATATCCGCCCGCCCATAGTAAAAAAAATCATTCTAACTCCATTCACTGTCATTCACCTCTGCCGTTGCTGTTGACGGTGCGAAAATTTTCCAATTTCAAATTGCATGGATCGCGGGGTATGGAAGCCCGACAACAATCTTTAGCTGCGTTTGTTTGTTTTGTTCACAGTCGAAGGGCGAACAATATTGTGAAGTTTGCCTCGACAGACGGATTCGTCTGTTTGTTAGAGTATCGTTATCCAGAAGAGAGCAAGGGGAACGCAGTGAAGTTAAGTGGTATAGAGGGGGTACATAACATTTATTGATTCAACGTGCGTAGGTACTGATATAACGTAATTTTTCACTTAGTTTCCATTCTATTTCCCATGGTGAGTTTATTTTGATATATAAACAGAACAATTCTCTGTATTTGTCAATTAGAACTGTAAAATATTGAAAGTTTAGACTTAACTAACCAAGTAAGAAAAAAGCTAAACAAAATTATAATTTTTTGCTAACTTTTCCCTTTATAAAAAACTATATTATAAACAATTATAAAAATGGCTCCATTAAACGTAGGTGTTGTCGGTACTGGTATCTTTGCTAGAGATGGTCATTTACCAGTCTTTCAAGCTCATCCAGATAAATTTAAAGTTGTTGCAGCTTATAATAAGACAAAATCTAAGGCTATTGATTTTGCCAAATTAGCTGAATTCTCAGAAGATAAAGTTTATGATGATATGGATTCCTTAATTAATGATAAGAATGTTGATTATGTTGATGCTTTATTACCTGCTCAATTCAATTTAGATGCAGTTAAAAGATGTATCGCAGCTAATAAACCAATTCAAATTGAAAAACCAATTGCTGCTAATATGAAACAAGCTAGAGAATTAGTTGAAGTTGCTGAAAAATCTGATTTACCAATTGCGATCTCTGAAAATTGGTCATTTTTACAAGCTATTAACGTTGCTAAGAAACATTTACCAAGAATTGGTGAAATTGTTGGGTTTCAACATAATTCTACTGGTCCATTTGTTACTCATAATAAATATATGGCTACTTCTTGGAGACAACATCCTGAACATATCGGTGGTTTCTTATCAGATGGTGGTGTTCATCAATTAGCTTTAGTTACATCTTTAGTTGGTGAATTTGAATCTATCTCTGCTTTAACTAGTCAAGTTCGTGAAGCTTCGGGTGATGATGATATTGTTTTCTCTACTATTAAGATTAGAGACTCTAAATGTATCGGTTCTTTCAGTTATGGTTCTGCTTTCGGTGCTACCGATAAATGGATCTATTTAAAGATCTATGGTGTTAACGGTTCCATAATGATTGAATTATCTAACAAAGCTGCTCCTGTTGTTAAAGTTAGAGTAGGTAACGATGCTGAACATGCTGGTGAAGAAGAAGTTTACAATGTTACTGAAGATAAATCATTTGGTGTCTATGAAGAATTCATTAATTTCCATGATGCTGTTGCTAAGAAGGATAAATCTTTATTAATTTCTACTCCAAGAGCTGCTTTCCATCATTTAGCTTGTGTTGCCGCTTTCATTGAATCATCTGCTAGAAAGGGTGATCATGTCGAAGTTGAAAGATATTAAATAAAATAATTCTAAAAAATTTATATACCAATAAATAAAGAAACGTTTATATAATGATAAAAATAATAAATTAAATAATTTTTCAAAAATATTTGTTTACAATTTTTTTGTTTGTTTGATTAAACAGCGTAGAAAGATTGGTTGGTCGGCCGATCTCCAAAATTTCCCTTTTAAGAAATACATAATTACATCAATTTCCTTTTTAAGTATAAACGGGACCAGAAGTAAACAAAAATCTGTAAACAAAAAAACAGTAAACAAATATTTGTTTACAAAAACCGTAAACAAAAAAGTATGATCGGTGGATCAATGACAATATCGATTGTTGGCGGCTAAAACTTGGTTTGCATGAAAAGAAGGAACTTTTAAAAAGGTTGTACGATAACTACAACCTTCTGGTTGTACCAAAGAAA